>JADGJF010000193.1:0-29610 GCA_027596845.1 Quaeritorhiza haematococci | reverse complement strand
GTTAGATCCCTTCCAACCTCCACCACAACCCCCACCCCTTCCCCCAAACACCTATCCTTTATGCGTGCAAACCTACCTCACAGACGTGCGGCTTCAACGGGACGTGGACGCGCAAGTGAGATGTGATATGGTCCCTCTTGGTCGTCGTCACTCGGCAGTCCTCCCAGTGGCAGGTCAGGCACAGGTTGTTTGTCGCCTTGCGTCCAACGTGGTCGTTGGTGAGGTGCTGGTAAAGTGCTTCCGCGTCCGAGAAGACGAGGTTGCAGGGTGGATTGGACCACTTGCAGACGGGTATTTCTTCGTTTGGCCGTTGCATGGTTGCGGCGGGGGGATGTGGTTTACCACGCTGAAGAGGTGCGTACTTTTTCGTGTATGGAAACGTCGTCTGGAACGGCACAGGCACTTGGTATGGATACAGATGTCCGCCAAAGTATGTCAATCAACTGAAAGCCCCAACTTCCAAAAGATACGAGATGAGGTAGAACCGTAGAAGGCAGACGTCAAACAGAGGGTGTTGCGGCGTGGAGACTGTGGAGGTTTGCGGCGATGCGATGGAAATAAGACTTTGAAATTCACGGCTGGAACTTGGAGTCTTGGACGGGGACACTCATCAAAGATTGATTCCAAGAGAAGTTGGGGAAGTTGGAACCCTTCTATTTTTGTGACGCCTAAATGTTCCCTGTGCTCCACTGCTCGCTCAGAGTCTCTCCGCAACTGCACACGGGAAACGTACGAATAAGGTCTTGGTCACACACAACACTTGGCACGAGGCTTGGCGACCGCGACCGACGTCTGAGCCTCCCGCGCCAACACCAACACCCAGTCCGACACCTGAACACCTCCGCTACGATTCATGATGTGTACGTACGTCGCCGAGGAAGTTCGCCGAGGTATCCTGCCAAGATATACGTGGGATATACGAGCGCCAAATTTATACTCTACGTTCGTGAAGTCTTCGCGGGGTCCGACGTTGGGGACGCCTCGAGCGCCTCCGGCTCCCAGGCAAACGGGGCTTGTAGCTCTTGACAGGTGTCGTGTTACCTGAGGCGTTCACACCGACCGCATCCGTGTCACGTTCTTGACCTCTTGTAGCACAAAAGCGGACTTCATTTCGGATTTCGGAATTTCGAACTTTTGGGGCACTTTTCAACATCGGCTGCCCTGCCTCCCCCCTTCCAACCCCTTCCAACGCTGCTTCCCACCTGCTGTCCCAGTGGAAGTCAATGCCCCCCATAACAAAACGCGGGGGGCAGAAACGGATACCAATGCATAGCAGCACACACGATTGAGGCAGTGGTGCGAGGTTGACACCACCCGTCATGGACTTGACGAATAAGGGCGGATCTGTTGGGAAGCGACTTTGATGGAAGGGAAGAATGCCATGTTGGATACATTCTGCAGTCACATCCATACGGTTGAAGGAGGTGACTCGAGCAAGGCTGCTGCCGAGTTTTTGGATGTAGGAATTGATAAAGGTGTTGGTGGTTCGGAATCTGTGAGGTTCACATCTACAGCATGCCCTCATCCCTCCCTTGGGTTTTCCAGGAACGTTTTTGTCGCCTGCGGCACGTGAAGCGCACCGCTTAGAAGCGGATCAATCCAGCTCCATTTTTGCTTTCGCCTATGATGAAGGAGCACACCAACTCGTTTCATCATTCATCGACATACCAATTCGCTGTGAAGGTTGAAGGTATTGGTGGTTCGCGATGCGCCAGGTTCAAAACACTTGCTTGCCCCTTGAGCCCGTACTTTGATCCTCCAGGCACTCTTTTTCGAGAGAAGTATCTCTGTGGGGATGCACAGAAGTTATAACGTCTGCAGAACATCAGACCTTTGCATTTATGCAGGGAGGATCGCCAAAAGTTTGTATTTTTAACGGCACTACAACAAATGAAACATCCGTTTGTGTTTCCGGAGAGAGACGAAAGATCTACTTTCGACGTCTGCTAGGAAACCTGCTTGGCAACAGTAGGTTTAGACAGAATTCAAGTCAAAAGACGCGAAAAAGTGAAGTGATTATACAAGAAGTGCTGTAGAGCTGGCTACGCAGTCAAGGATCTTTACGGGGACTCTGAGAGGAAAACACTGATGTGACCCCTTTTTGTAACATTGGGCAATCAATTCGAGACATCTTCGTAAAGTTTTTCGAGATAGCTCTGTACGGCCTTGTTTTTGTGCATGACGTTCAAAGGAAGGAAAAATAGCACTGCGATGCGAAAAGAGGGAAAGTGTCAGTCAGTTACTTGAATGAACACTGTGCAGAATTATCTTTGCGGAATGACCTAAAGCTTACCGTTTTGATCGCAATGCGCCGCATCCCTCAACCGAATTCTAATCGTCCTGAGAACAAAGTGGAACAGAATAACCACATAACCCAGCGTCAAGCTGTACGTGGCAATCGCCGCTGTTCGGTGGTACCAGAACTCTCGGTGAAATGATTCTTCCAAAGCGTTATAAACCTCCGTAAGACCAGTTTTGACTTCAATGGGAAGCACAACGTAGATGAACCAAAACTGTTCTGGGTCGAGGTCTTTGGTCGAGTTGGCCGAAGCGAGAATACGGCTAGATCGCGCAACGTTTGTTAAGAGGTTTGAGAGCCCCCGCGTCGTTCGAGATACGAATTCAGGAGGCAACGTTTGAGACGTATTGGCCAGACGCATAGATGAAGAGTTGGCAGCTGGACCACATCGAGGAGCGTCCTTGGAGAAGCAAACTGATTTCCCAAAGAATATGTCGTTGAAATCCTTTTCAGACGAAGTTGAAATCTCAAACGCGGCGGCGTGTTTTTCCAACTCGTAAACAACCCTCATGACATTTGCTTTGGCCTGTGCGAACGGCGTGCAAAAAGGCTCGGGGCACTCCACGAAAAGATCTAATGTCTGTGTGGAAAAGATGAAGAATGTTAACAAATCACGTCGGCAATGAATTTGTCGACACGGTTTAGCTTTGTGGAGGTCTTGTCAGCCTACCTGCCAGCGCAACTCGTATAAATCAACAGTGAGGTCTGTGAGCGTGGTGAAATCCTTCAAAATGCCAAACAGATTCTGAACTGCCACCGTCCACCAAAGATAGTGAACGACCAGTGGGATCGCAATCGACAGAATGCCCAGGAATATCATCAGATAGATGCCAACATTGAACTCTTGCGAGAGCTGGAGATCAGGTCAAGGAGGAATATGAGTATACCGGTGTGATCATTAGTTAGCTTTGACTCGTTTGCGTTTGAAGTTGGAAGGCGAACGTCTCTGGGAATTTTCACAAACCTCGGTTTTCGTATGTCCATTATTCCTACTCTTGTCCCTGTACTTGTTCACGAATACAGCTGCTTCACGTTTTGGATTCTCATTCGACTTTGCATTCTCTGCGTCCTCCTCATCGGAATCATCCTCGTCTTCGTCTTCCTCCACCTAGGTTGCGGTGTAGTAGGGTAATGCATTTGAGATCATGCTGTTGTCGGCCCCCAACTTACAGAACCTCATTATTCATGTTCCTGTATGCTTACCTTGTACTTCCGATGAACCATATCGTACACGGTAGACCTTGAGACAGTGAGAACTGCGTAGAGAATTGGGAAACACTTTTTTGAGCATATCTGAAGCGATTTGAAACCTGCCCCTGGAACACCCATTCGAAGAACATGGAGAGCATGATGTGATTCATGGCAACATACCCAATTTCAAAATTTGCAGTCTGTCGAGCTGGATCTTCCGAATCTGGGGGAACAATACGATGAAGTAGATCGCAACCAAAAATCCGCAAAGAGAAATCGTGAAGCCTTGGTGGACTTTAGGTCATAATCGTGTGGTTTTGCGGTGTTAGATTTCCAGTGTATTTGGTTGGGAGTTGTCGTTGATAGAAAGACATTAAGCTTTCCCAAGCACTTACTGGTGGACTCTTGTTCCATCTTTCTGGTGGATCTGTGGATGAGGTATGGGTAGAAGCTGTTCAAGTGTTTGCAAAGCTGCTCGCGGTTCCCGATCATGAAGTTCCATTCTCGTTTCGTGACGTTGATGTCCATAGCCTTGCTGACGACATCGGCACTCTTTTGAAGGTCAACCAAAAGTTAGAACGTAGGTTTCAATGAAATTTATGCGCATGGAGACGGAGTGTGCCTACTTACTTCAAGGTACATCGAAAGCAGATCAAAGTATCGATCCCGTGTTTCCGTGCCCAAATCCGGATTTGTCGCAACATAAACAGCAATGTTCAGTAGCGACTGCATGTAGTTGTCCAAGCTATCTCCGGCGATCCGGATGCTGCGGTAGTTGTCTTGGAAGAACGTCAACAAGTTGGCCAAGTTGGAGACGGAGATGTCCATCTGTTTTTGCAATTGTTCTTTCCAAGCGAGTGGGTCACTATATGCGAAGGGACATGGTCGTTTTCCGTTGGCATCAGTGGCGTTTGAACGGATCCATGAACACGGACTTTGATCGACCCCAGGGACTTGTGCGAGCTGCAATTCCCGTGCCAATTCCGTCAAGTCATCAAAGTAGATTGAGCTTCCAATCATCTGTTGGTTGAAGCTCAGATAGTCGCTCGGCTCGGAGAGCAATGCGATAGTGATGATACAAGCCGTGAGGAAGACGAAACACAGTGCAAAACCCGTGTTAAGACTGAGACCGAAATTTCGGATGGATGGGTTTTCTCGTTTCGTGTTCTTTACAACATTAATTTTGTTTTCGAAAGCACCTGTGCGATAGTCGAGTGTGGGTAATTCAAACCTTGGCAAAAGCAAACTTCATTTGTTGGGAAATACGTGAAAGAACTGAGACATACCTGGAGCAACACTAGACCCATGCGACTCTGACGATACAGAGTGCGCGACCGAGCCCATCGACATTTGACTTCCTACCATCACCTTTCTTTGTTCCACGCTAGGCTCAACATGAGGCGGTGCATTAACGTCCGGGTACGAAACATCATTCAGCATTTCCAGCTTGGAGCCCGACTGGCTTGGATTCGATGCTCGTGCCGATTTTAGAATCTTGCGACCAAAACTCATCGACTTGATGATGGAATCAGTTGACATTCCGGATTTGTGCGATCTTGAGGACATACTCCCCGTGCTTTGGTTGTGCTTTTTGTGGATTGGCACGACGGTTCCGGCAGCGGATTGTCGTAAGGATTGTTCCCAAAGATTTTCAACAAGTTCTGTCGTTCGGAAAGGATCAAGTTCAGAAAGAGCTTCTGCGGACTTCAATCAAGTTTGAGCGCCTGTACATACCATTATCGACCACATCCGGGATTTCGAGATGTCTGAGACGTCCGATGAACTTTCTTTCAGATCCTAGGTCCTTCTCAATGACTTGGATTTCTATGGGTATCATTGTACCATCGCGATGGATCCCTTGTGTCGTTCTGGGCTGGCCAACTATATGACTTTCACCAGTCTGCTTGTATCTTTCGATATACTAAGGTTCCAAAGAACGAGCAGATTAATCATGGTGGCACATGGCAATGTTGCGAGCTGTTGAATTGGCACTTACTTCGTCATGGTGCTCCGCAATATCTGGGGGTAGTATCGTCTTGATATTGCGTCCAACGACATTTTCAGGATCATGGCCGAGAAGCATACCAGCATCAACGGACATGAACATCACGATGCCTGAATGGTGAGTTCCATTTTGAATGCCGAATTAGATTCGGTCAGAACCCAAGACTGAGCAAAGGTCATCAAATCCTGGCCAACCATCGTCCCATAGCTTACCAAACTCATTGATGGTGACGATAGAATCGGTCTGCAGCAAATTGCACACATGAATGATTACGCTTCCGTCAGAGAGCTTTTTCGCTTTGATGGCGGCGGGGCACAACGACTTGTTCCGACGTAGCATGACCACGTAGAACGTTTGATCCGGAGATTGTAGCGCATCTGGTGCAAGAGTCAAGAGGATGAATACGTTTACCATAGAGCAGGAGAAATGCGACAACCTTGGCAACATCCACAAAAGTGGCACAACAGCAAGGAACAGAAATGATTGCATACTTTTCAACCACATTCTCGCGTGCTGCGATGGCCGCGATGGCAAGGGTGGAACGAGCACATCCACCAGCATCCCGATCATCTGCGAGACTTCAGTACCCTCATAGCCGAGCATTTCAACGATGGGTGCGTCAATTTTTACAATCATGCCGGATTGCGTTATGTGCAAAACCATATTCTGCCGAAACCCTTTCGGCGGTGGGTGTTCGACTGTGGTTTTCTGCTTCCCATCAGCATTAGAGCGCATCGCTCTGGTAAGAACACCTTTGAAGAGGACCTTGTTTCCAAAGCTGCTGCCGTCTCCGGAATCTGCCCGTGTGACAATCAATCTGACTTCTACAGTAGATCCGTCGGCGTGCAGAGCGGGCAAAACGCGTCCTTCGCGACTGTTCAGAATGTTCGACACTCCCGTTTTCCGGTATCGCTCCAAATACAGATCGTGGTAGTCACAGTAGGGAGAGGGCATGATCATCTTCGCGACCGAAAGACGTGGGGTTAGTGAAACTCGGTGATACAAAGGTTATCATAACGACATATCGGGTCATAAGTTACCTTGATATTCTGACCGACAAGCTCCTCTTTGGCATAACCCAGCAACATGCAAAATGGCTGGTCGCAGTTTTGGATCTAAAATGACACAGCATTTCAGTATGCAACCTTAAGCGAACAGAAAAATTAACGATTTCGCGCTACACGTTAGCTCACCATCCCAAATCCGTCAATGTAAACTGTCCCTTGAAGGTCAGCCACGTCGTTGACTGAAGCGATGAAGTATCTTGTGAATGTGGAAAATGCAGGAACATTTAGGAGGCTTTTTCCACGCGCGCCGAGATGTTGCTCAATGGTTTCGTTACCTCTCATTCTCAATGAACATTTCATCAACTTTGAGCGAAATCGGAAACTCGGTGCCATTTTTCTTTTTCCCGGGTACGTTGCGGCCTTCTCTTCCAATGACCCGCCGCTCGCCGGTGTCAATGTATCTCCTCAGAAAAGTGGCGTGGGATGCAGCATATACTTCTGGCATCATCATCGTCACATTCTTGGGAATGATGGGCGAGATGGAAAGTTAGTCAACCCCAAAAAATCTCAATCTGCATAGCAACAATTGCAATTGTCCACTCACCTTTCCGACCATCTCGCTCGCAGTATATCCAAACATTCTAAGAATTGGTTCCGTGATCATTTGGATCGTCCCGTCCTCAGCAGCAAGAACAGTACCCTCCTTCTGATCTTGCTCATCTTTCACAACCATGCCCACAAAAGAGCGGACACCTTCGTCGTTCCTTGTTTCTCGCACTGCGAAACATGTCAAATGAAGCCAGGTTCAATGCCGGACTTTGGAGAATACATACGATAGCAAAGGCAAACACACTTACGGGTCAGTCTCATGGGGAACGCGTGACCTAAATTCACCGAGAGTTCAGTCATGAAAACAATTAGGTCCAGGATCTTGAAGGCATAGTTTGAACGCAATACGCTCGAACTCAGTTCGAACCAACTGACCTTGTTTGTGACATCCGAAAACAGCTCGAGTGCTGCCAACAATGCGAGCCTCGCCTGCGATAAAAACGAGGGGTTAAACCCTCTGAAAATCAATATCCCAAAACAAGATTTCAAGAGATTCACCTGTTTGAAGGTAGCGCCTCATGAAAAGATGGTGCTTTTCTCGAAACGGGCTAGGAACGATGACCTAGGAGTGAGAGTGGTATTGTGTCGGGAGATTCAACATCACGTCGATCGAGGAGGAATTCGTATTGATGCTTTAATCCTTCGGACTCTTACCTTCAGATTCCTGCCAATGAGTTCAGATTTTGACCAGCCAAACATTTTCATGACTCCCTTATTCACATCCTGGATAATACCGCTTTCAGATGCCGTAATGACGGCCTGGCGATCGAGCGCTGTTCCAGTGACATTCGAAAGGAAATCGGTTGTGCTTCCTAAGGCGTTGCCTTCAGTCTCGTGGGATCGAAGCTCGTCAGCGTGCCGATGATATCGCTCGGCTTGTTCTGGGTCATTCATACATATTTCCAAAAAGTGCGCATAGCTTGAAACTATCTGCGGGACTTTCGGGTACTTTGCCAAGAGGATCTGACCACAAACCGGAGAATGTTAGGTCGCGTCCAAACTCACCACTTAGATTGAAACAGAAGGAACCAAACCTGATAAACTTCGTTTGCTCGTTTTGTATGCGTTTCAACGGCCTCCGCTGCGTTGTTGAATGTACTAAAGGTGATCTTGGAGCGCAAAAACAGCGACCAGAAATACCGGATAGCCTGCAAAGCGGGAAATGGTTAGAAATGAAATTTGTAGATTTGGGTGAAACGGTACACATCGAAAACGTACTGTGACGGCTTTGTTGTTGTATCTCTGGGCCTCCCTGGAAACATCAGGAAGAACGTTTTAGTCACCGCGTACTTCAAATGGGAAAGGAAAGGTGCGTGGGACGTCACGTCAACTTACTGATAGTACTTCTGGAACTCGACATATGAAACCAAATCCATTGCATCGTCCTTCCGAGCTTTCATGGCTGCATTCTTTTGCTTGCTTTTCTGGTTCATCTTGAACAAGAAAAATCGCACGAGAAAGCTTGGGTGCATTTTCGAGATTTCATCCGACTTCCCAATCACAGTGTTAGAGTCTGTGGTCATGCACCACATGAACGTCAACCTCAGCAGGCGAATATAGGCCGAGTCGGGGTAGGCTTTTTCAGCCAACCGGTAGTGTCTAGTGGCAGCACGAACGTAGTCTTCGTCACTCCGTTTCGTATACCAGAGTTGTCTACCCACGATTTCAAGTGTGGTTGGGTTTCCTTTGAAGTTTTGTAGTACCTTAGGAAGGTACAAGTACGGATTCCGTTCCATCTGAAAACTGTGTTGGTAGTCGTGATTGTTTTCCATTTTCGCCTTTTTCTTCGGGGCTGACTCGTCACCAGAGTCTTCATCATCGTTTTCATCTCCCATCTTCATCGTTTCGTGGACCAGTGCCAGTGCAATAGCTTCGCAAGCAAGCATGATAGTCAGATTTTCTGAACGAGTCGAATGGAAACAAACAATTTGATGGTTTACCGTTGATCACATCGTAGCGCCTCTGAATCAGGTAGTCTCCAAGAACATAGAACGGTGCTAACCCTGAATGATTTACGAATACAAAAAGATTAATGATGGTCCAACTCAGCGGTGGCGACAAGTACTCCTCACCTGCGATCAATATCAAGTCGAGTACTCGATTTTCACCAGCCATGTTGCCCTCCACAAGCACCGAGATAAATGAACAGAGAGCGATCCACCACACCATGCAATACATTCCTGCGTGCATTTGGTTGCTCTCGGGAATCTGCCAACAGATGTGTCCTTGATTAACAATGACAATATATCGCAATCCAAACCTGGGCATCAAATTATATACCTGGAAAGGCAGCCAGTAAATCAAAGCTCCAATGAGGATTGTCATCGCCAGTAAGTTTCCGGAAGCTACCCAAATATAGCCGAGCGTGCCTCCTATGGCAGGTCCCACAAGATACTTCAGGAGTGTCATCCAAATCAACGTGAAATAGTATATCACGCGAACAAGGGGATTCACGCAGGCCTGAAGGATTCTCTATGTTAATTCTATGTTGTAAAGATGAAACCGATTTGGACCGGTGACTTCACCTTCAAATCGTTTTGGACCGGGTCGATGTTCAGGTTTGTCAAAGTTGATGAAAAAATCAACAAAGCCAAAATGACGATGTTGACGATCCCAACGGAAAAATACACGACGTTGGGCCATTCAAGGCAACGGACCGTTGGGTGTCCGAGGAGGTATTGCGAGCGAGGATCGCACACCACCGGTTGAAGGAAAAGAGTCAACCTGTTCAAGCAGCAAAAAAGGTTCGCGTGAAATTGCGCATCGATGAACAGAAAGGAGCTCTCCAAGCTTACCCAGCCAAGAAAAGCACTCGAAGAAGAATGTCCACTTCAAAACGAAATAGTTTCCTCGTCCACATAAGAGCAAACGCGTTGTTTGAAAACGACAACCCGATTAAGATTGCAAGAGTGACAATAAAGAACAGAATTGCCTTGTTCCGAAACCGAAAAATTTGCGTGAGGGGGTGGCTTCATGATTTGAAGGAAATGCTAAGACCATGGACTTACGGTGCCTATCCAGAAGACAATCTGTATTGTTTCATTGTGAAGGATGCCCGGAGTAATTAATGGCAAAGGAATTATTTTCCTCGGTTCTTAAATATCATTCAGAATAGTGTTCTCAAAGACCTCTTAACAGTATCGCACGCACCTGCAACTCATGGTAATTAGGGATTGGAACGCTCAATTGTATCCACGTCGCAATCAGGTTAACAGTACTTAGTACTGGTCCCCATTGAAAACCTAATCAAATCAATAGGGGAAATCCAGCACGTTTCAGTTTGATCGGCCTTTTTCATAGAGATTCTGTTGGAGTTTTGCGCGTTTTACCGGCATGCAGCATGAAGCCGACCAGATGGCAGAAGTCAATAGCCAAAGAGAGGACCGTCGTGACATAATTGAATCGAAACAGCTTGACATCGGAATCAGCTTCCAAAACGAAAAGTATCCCGAAAAACGACTCCTCAACCAAAGAAACCAGCTGTCTCCAGAATGACTCGTCTCGATGCCTTGTCAGCGTGACTCCCTTAGACAAGCCACCACTTTCTAGGTCGCCCATCTTGGAAGGTTTAAAGCGCTTTCTAATCAATAGTTGTGTTGAAGTGTTGAGAAAGGGGGGCGGGGATCACCGATGATAAATGGTTTTGGGATGCTTTTTCGATCTTAGTGCACAGGTATACTTTCGGCTGATATTTGTTTATGATTGATATGTTATTAGTTGATCAACGAAGCATTTTGAATGGGTTTGATTGGGGTTGGAAAACAGGGTGAGGACGGGAATCATCGATCGTCGAAGTGGTGGCTTCTCATGCCTTTTCAGTCGAACATTCTTTCCAGCACCACAAACCGGGTTTTGAAAAAGCGGAAATGAATCCTGATTGAAATTTGATTGGTGAATGAAACGTCAGCATCTCCCAAGAAAATGACTCCGTTGTTCGTTCGGGTTTTTCGGGTCTGATCGGGTTCGGGCCGATGGGGATGCTCGATCTAGGCAGGGCCGTTTCATATCAGACCGCTTGGTGAATGTCATTCTTTGAAAACAATCCTTAACATTGGGCGCATGTACCCCCGGAAACAAGCCAAACGCCAACTATCCCAATTTCAAAAGAATCGACATCATCGACCCGTTGAGCCAATTCTGCTTGATTTCAGCAATTTGACAACCCAGCCCTCAATTTTCCCATCTTTACAAACAATTCTGAACAAAAACAAATCACTGGCTTCGAAGTATGGCACTTTATGTAAAATCAAATAGCCTCAACCAAAAGCTATACCATACACTGTCGTACATAACATTACTTTGCTGCAGCACGACACAACCGACAATCTAACGAGTCACGTCGGCATAGACTTGGTCGACATATGAGAGGATCGTTTTGCTTTTTCTTGCTACTTGAGCCGGGATCATGAAAAGTACTGTTCAAATGGCGGAATGAAAAGGCGTTAGCAGACGAACCTTATCCATTCGCATTGTCAAACACCGTTTGTATTGTTACTTACTGTCTCGGTTGTGTCTTGTTTCGTCCCTCAGTTGAATCCTTCTCTTCCGCAGGAAAAAATGGAACAAAATGATCACGTAGGCGAGAGTGGCACAATATGTTGCTATGGCGGCTCCACGAAGCAAATAGGATTCTGTCTCCAGTCTATGCCAGAGAGCGCCGAAAAGAGAGTCCAAGCCATTGAGCATTTCCTCCTTCAAAGCCGAATGAAGATACCAAAGGTGATTGATGTCCAAGTCAGACGGCGATTGAGCGGCAGAAAGAACGAGATTAGATCGAACGATGTTGGTCATGAGATTTGATAGGCCTTTTGTTGTCCTTTCACTGAACTGCGGTGGTAGATTCAATGTGGTAAATTCCGAAGCATTGGAGAGCGACCCCGTAATCGTTACGTTTGCTGACGTGACGGCCTGACACCTTCTAGTGTCGGATGCAAAACACTGAAATTTGCCAAAATATATGTTGTCGAATGCAACCAGGGAGGTGGTGGCCATACGGAGGTTGATGAACTCGTCGTCAATCTAAAATGAGGGAAGTGTCCTTAGATTTCGGTCCCAAAAATACGTGCAAGAAATGGTCCAAAGCGACGTTGATGAAGGAAGCCTCGCTGTCCATCACCATAACCTTCACCACCCTCCAAACCCCTTTTTTAAGTCAACTCCGCAATTGAATCACTGGATTCCTTCGGTAAATTCGAGCTTTGAGATTCGTTACCTGTCTTGTGAGATAAGCAATGTCTGATGTAGCATTCTGGAACGGTTTGCAAAATGGTGGCGCACAATCTGCCAACAATTCCAGATGCTAAATTAAATGTGAAACAGAAGCAATATGATAATATGTTACTAACCTTGGAAAAATCGGCGGGTAAAGGGTTAAGTTTAACTTATCTCATAACGCCTACCTGCCACTGCAATAAATTCGCATCGACATAAATATCACCAAATTGATGGTGTTCGTCCAAAACGACATACACATTCCGTGCAAAGAAGTACCGCCAAATGCAGTAGACGATCAATGGCAAACTTGCTGTGATGAGACCCGCCAAGAAACCGACATAAATGGAAAGACTCCAGGCGCTCACAACCTGCATAAAGGTGTAAAGATACAAGAATTTAGATAATCTCCGGGGGGATGTTTGTTCAAATGAAAATTACCTCAGTTTTAGTTTCCAGTAATAGCTTCTTGTTTTTCCGTGACCCAAAAGATTCCTTGTTCTTCTGCCGTGACACCAATATATTTGTCGAATCGCCATTGAGACGAGAGGTTGGGTCCTCGTCTTCATCTGATAATCCTTCCTCCTCATCGGTGTCGTCATCGACCTGAAGCGGCGGGAAACAACACCAAAAGACGAACTCAATGAGTCAATCTCAACCCCCGAAACACCACAGCGACCTCCAAAAAAGTTCATAGGATCTTGAATTTCGATGACTACCTTATACTTGTGGTACACCATCTCGTAAACGGTAGTTTTGGGAACCCATAGGACTGAATGAATGGAGGGACATTCGTGTCAAATGAATGATGAGGGATCGACATTCAAGAATTTAAATATTACGGGACGTAAAAGTAAACGGCTGAAAGGAAAACGAAAGGGGTACCAAGGTTGAGAATGAGCAACCGATCCCGTTGGATTTTGCGTAATTGCGGGAAGAACACGAGAGCAAACGCTGCAATCAGGAATCCGGCCATCGCCACCGTGAAAGCGATATGGACTGGTGGGGAGAATAATGGAAGATGGTTGAATTGTCTGTGTTCCGCTATTTTTTCCAACTAGCCTTTTTTCCTTTTCTTTGACTTACTCGTAAACTCCTGATTCAGTATTTGTTTCGATCGCGCAATTATGTGAGGATAGAAATCTCGAAGGTACTCGCCGAATATTTCCCGATTTCCTATCAGAAAGTTCCATTGTCGCCTTGTAGTATTGTAATCTACGTTGTTGCCGATGACATCAGCGGCCTTGTTTGAAGAGAGGAAGAAGCAAAGATGTAAATTAAGATGCTGCTCACTTCCCTCGAGTGTCAGGTGTGTCGAACGCACTACTGACCTCAAGCACCAAATAAAGAATCTCAAATAGCGTGTGTGTTGTTTTGACGCCGACGTCCGGATCTACATCCACATATGAAAACACATCCAATTGTTGGTTCACAAATCGATCCAGGTCGTCCCCTGCAGATTTGACGCCACGGTAGTCATCAATGAAGTCAAATATCGAGTCGCCAAAATCTTGAACAGACTTTTTAAGAGTTCGTCCGATTTTCGCGCGCCAAGAGTCAATATCTTCCGCCGCAAAGGGACAAAGGGGCTTTTTGCTGGTCACATTTGTTTCGAGCGTTCCCGCGCTAGTCCATGTACAAGGTCCCCTGTTTGTATGCGGAAATTGGACGAGCTCAATTTGCCGTGCGGATGCAATAAAGCCATCGATGTAGATAGCCTTCTCCAATGCGGCGCCGAAAAAGGGTTCAAATGTCACGGGTGTGGGAAGCAAGGTCACCGTGACAATACAAGAGATCAAAAAGACGAAACAGGTCAAGAAGGTGATGTTGAGGCTGATCCCAAGATTTCGGCTCGACGAATCCTCTCGCGTGCTGCTTTTGATGGTAGCCATTTTGTTTTCAAAACTTCCTGCAGGTCACAATCAGTTAATATTCAATGTATTGTGTGAAGAGATCAAATGGAAATAATCCATACACATACCTCCTCCGTTTGTGGAGGTCCGCTGTGATTCTGCACGGGAATCCGCCACGGACAGCTCATCTGCGGATCGAGTTTGCATTACTCTCTCGTCTTGGCCTTCAACGGTGGTCACTTTCAATGCCGCAATTTGGTTTTCGGATGTCTCCTTTTCTCTCCCGCCATCTTCGGACAATGGCTCTTGTATGGAAACGATTGACTTGGCTTCCTCTTTTGTACCCATTTCCTTCACGAGGAGAGCAAGTGATGCGGTCGGGGATGGTCCCGAATATGTACTCCTGATGTCAAAATGAGAGTTCCCTTGAGTCTGCGTTGGTGGTGGCCGTTGCATCATCATCAGTGGTGCCGGAGCTGCCGTATTCACGGCCGATTCTTCTGTTTCGTCGATTCTTTCGGATTCTGCCGACTCTCGTTTCTTCTTTGGGTGCTCACTCACTTTGATTTCGGTTGGTCGTGACTGCCGCAGAATCTCATCGATGATGGCTGGAAATGGAAATCCGATAGCATTTGGTGAGGTCGATTTCCCCCCCTGAAACTGCTTAGCCCCGAGCTTCCCGCATTTTATCAACATATCGCAAAGTAAGAAAATTCGGGTAACGTGACGTACCAGGGTCTACCTGTTCCTGAAGGTCCAGGTGCCTGATTCGTCCAATAAAGGATTTTTCGTTCGCGACAATCTTTTCAATTACTTGAATTTCCACAGGCATCATGGTTCCGTCACGATGGATTGCTTCGGTTTTCCTCGGAATTCCGACGACGTGGCTTTCGCCTGTTTCATTGTATCTTTGAAGATACTGATTTCATGGAGCGGTTTGTGCAATGTGGGTATCAGAGATCCTCTTATTTTTCCTGTAACATGCGTGAGGAATGTTTCATACCTCGTCATGATGTTCCGCAACGTCCGGGGGAAGGAGGACCTTGATGTTGCGTCCGATGATTGAGTCCGTATCATGACCCAACAACAAGCCAGCGTCAATGTTCATGGACGAGACAATCCCTGAAAAAAATGCGAGGCAAATGATGAGCTTGTTTGCGCTTCTGTGCCTTCCCCTCTATCCCGCTTTCACACCATCAGAGCACATGTGACTTTACCGAAGCTGTTGATCGATATGAGAGCATCTGTCTGCATCAGATTGCAAACATAGATGATGATGGTTCCATCGCGGTCTTTGATTGCACTTACAGCCGCTGGGCAAAGCGTTCTGTTGCGCCGAAGCATGACAACATAAAAGGATTGGCCTGGTGTCTGCAGCGCATCTGTAGACAGGAAAGACACGGAAAAGACAAGCCAGATTCTGTTAGACTAGAAGGCAACAAGCCACGAGAAGATCGTTTTTTATACTGACTTCTTAGCCACGTTTTGGAGGCATCTTGGGCAGGTCGTGCTTCCATTGGCGGTATCAGAATATCCACCGGCAATCCTTGCAACTGGGCAGCACCCGTGATATCATATCCGAGGAAGGTGAGAATGGGGTTATCGATCTTCGCAATATTACCGGAAGGCGTAAGGTGAATTGTCGTATTGTCCCGGAATCCTTTGGGAAGTTTGATTCCCCGGCCGTCTTTGCCCCCAGCGGAAATTTGAACGCCACCTTTGTCAAAGATGCGGGTGAGTGTCCCTTTAAAGAGCATCTTATTTCCAAAGCTGCTTCCCATGCCGTCCGCTCTGGTAACGAAAAGCTTCACATCAACTCTGGAGCCATCAGCATGTAGTGCGGGCAGTAAACGCCCTTCAGCCGAGCTGAGGACGTTTGAGACGCCTGTTTTGCGGTACCGATCCAGGTAAAGATCGTGGTAGTCACAGTACGGCGACGGCATGATGATCTAGTAAAGGAAAGTCCCAAATATTGATTTCCAAGCTATATGGCGTGCCGCGAAGCACGGGAAAGGAATTCTTCCGGAAAGGAATGATTACCTTGATATTCTGGCCTATGAGATTTTCTTTGGCGTAACCGAGAAGGAGGGAGAATGCTGCATCGCAATTTTGTATCTGAGGAGACAAAAAAATCCGTCAGCCTTCTTTCCTGTTTGCATGCGAATCACCTACTTGTTCGAGTATAAACTCACAATCCCATAGCCGTCTATGTAGACAGTCCCTTGCAAATCAGCGACATCTTGAATTGTGGCCAAGAAATAGCTGGATAGTTGAGGGAATAGGGAACGAATTTATGAGTTATGGTTCAAGGGGAGAGCTGATGTTGCGAGATGTACTCCCGCTTAAGGAATGCCTGATCTGCCTCAGAAACTCACCGTTCGTCATCAACAAACTCCTCCTCCACTTTGAGCGAGATCGGGAACTCGATCCCACCCTTTTTTTTGGCCGGCAAGTTTCGCCCCTCTGTGCCAATAACCCGCTTCTCGCCCGTGTCAATGTATCGCCTTAAGAAATTCTCATGAGCTGCTGCGTAAGTATCAGGCATCAACATCGTCACATTCTATTGAAATGAAACACTTAGTCACTTCGGATTGAAGACTGGGGACTTGTCGGAACCATCACAAATAATTGCTCGAGAAGGATGGAAACATGGAGGAAAGCCTTTGTTGTCACTCACCTTGCCGACCATTTCGTTGGCGTTATATCCAAACAATCGCGTGACAACATCGGTCACCATCATGATGGTACCATCCTGTGAGGCGAGAACATAACCCAACTTTTTCCCATCCATTTCTTCCTTCGAAATCATCCCGACGAAGTTTCGGACACCTTCGTCATTCCTGGATTCTCTCACTATGAAGTGTAGTGAGTGTGAGTGTCAGTAACACAGTCATCAATTTTCAGCACTGCTTGTGACTCACCATGTAGGTTCATCGGGAACGAGTAACCTGGAAACAGAATCATGACAAGTTCAGAAATTATCTACGAGCGAGTGATGTGTGCAAAATATGAGGAATCGTACCCTGCTTGTGGCATCCGAAAAGTCTTCTTGATTGATTGATGACTTTAGCCTCGCCTGGAAGGATTTCCATGCCCCGACATGGTGAATATCATACGCAAATGCAAAGACCAATTGATGCCGTGATGAAACCTACCCGTCATTCGGTATCTTGACAAAAACGTCATGTGCTTTTCTTTCCAAGGACTTGGAATGATCATCTGCCCGACAGATTGATAAAAGCAGATAAGCTTAGAGACTGGCCCTTCAAGACATCGAAGGCGCCATATCAATCTGTTTGATTTCCGTGTCCTGTTCCTAGCCTCCTCCCCCAGTACATCCCAAAGAGGGGAAGCAAAACCCGTTCTGATGTGACTCGCCTACCTTGATGTTCCTGCCCACAAGTTCTGACTTGGCCCATCCGAACAATCTGGGAACTCCCTTGTTAAGATCCTCAATGACGCCCGTTTCAGAAATCGTTATGACGGCTTGCCGATCCAGTTGAGATGCCGTTGTGTTTCCGTCATTAAAGTTTTCACCTTCGGCTTCGCGGGCGCGAAGCTCGTCAGCCTGACGGTAGTAGCGTTCAGCTTCCTCAGGGTCGTTCATGCATACTTCGAGAAAGTTGCCATAACTTTGGACAATGTGTGGGGCTTTGGGATATTTTGCTAGAAGGGTCTGAATAGGCAGAAAAGTTGCAGGCAATTTCAGCCTTCTATCCATGCAAAGCCAATGGGCGGGTTTTGTGTTGTTCACGCTTCACTGTACCTGGTACACCTCATAAGCTCGCTGCTTGTGGCTTACGATTGCTCTCGCCGCCCTGTTGAATGCGTCAAATGTGATGGATTGCTGCAAGAACAACGCCCAGAAATCACGAATGGCCTAGTATTTGGAGAAAAACCTTCAATTAGCGATTTTGAAATAGCAAAAGGGGAGGATTTGCGCAGTAGACACGCTGATGAATTTCACTTACAGTGGTCGCTCTGTTACTGTATCGCTGGGCCTCCCTATCAAAAAAAACCGATGACAAAACCCAACGGAATCAGTGTGCGGGCGTTTCAACGCAAATGCTCATCGAATGAGGGGGAAATCCGCTTAATTCCTCTCGTTGTGAGTACTTACTGATAATACTTCTGGAACTCGACATACGAGACCAAATCTAGTGAGTCGTCACCTCTGGCCTTCATCGCTGCATTTCTCTGCTTCATTTCCATGAACCTCTTGAACAATGCAAACCGGACCACGAACCCCGGCCTCATCTTTTTTATCTCCTCCAACTTCTTTGCCAACGGTGAAGGATCATCCGTTAGATGCAAGATAAACGTCGATCTCAATAGATGCACATATGGTGAGTCTGGGTACGCCATTTCGGCAAGCTGATAGTGCCGTGCAGCAGCATTAAGGTGGTCTCCATCATTCGTCGCGTACCACAGCTGGCGTCCAACGATTTCAATGGTGCTGATGTTGGCCTTGTAGTTTCGCAGAATGCGAGGGAGGTGGAGGTATGGATTTCGTGTGTACTCGTCACAGTCTTTGACAACGGATCGACGATTTTCGTTTATGACAAGAGACGCACGACGTTGCTTCATGGCGACGATTTGGGCGGCGTAGTCGTCGCCATCATCAGTGTCTTGGAGCATGCTCGTTTCGTGGACCAAGGCCGTTGCAATGGCTTACACCATACAGAAGAAAAGAGGGAAAAGAGTAGGGCATTTAAAGGTCCGAGATATGCGTAATTCATGTAGCGATAGTCCTCCATTACTACTCCATGCATTTGCACGGTCCATTCAACCTACCATCGAAGACCTTATAGCGACCGTAAACCAAGAAATCGCCAAGGTAAAAGAAGGGGACGAACCCTGGAGACGTTGTAGGAATACCCACATTAGCTGTGCGTCTCTTCAATTTTGGTCACCCAAATTGATGACAATGCACCGGATGCAGAGGACTCTATTCCTTCTTTTCCAAATCTTACCAGCGATCGCAACCAGGTCAATTACTCGATTTTCGTCATGGTGGTTCTCCCCCTGGCTTACGGAAATAACAGAGCAGAACGAAATCCACCACACACTGCAGTACATTCCTGCGCGCCATCGGTTGCTTTCGGGAATCTTTTCAAGAAAGGTTATCGATTTGGTCCGGGATGTAAAAGAAGAAGACATTAGTTATTCTTTTTGCTCAATTTCGAAGAGACGCGAAGCAACGCAACCGGCAGCTTCCCGTATTGAATCGAAAATCCATCATGACCGCGTGTTGAATACCTGATATGGCAAATAGTAAACTATGGTGACGACAAGCAGGGTCAAAGCAGCCAAATTGCCTACAGACTCCCAAAAATGCCCATCGTGTCCTCCGATGATCGGGGTGATAAGGTGTTTGAGGACGGTCATCCAGATGAGGGTTAAATATTCGAAAATGTGAACGATGGGATTCACACAGGCCTATGGGTGGAAAAGGAGAGACAGTTAGTGTATGGATCGACGATGACACGCGAGCAAAAGTTGCCATATCGTCTCCTTAACCCTTCCTCCGACAGTCAGCAACCAACGATACCCTAACGTCTTACATCTAGATCGTTTTGAACGGGCATCAAGTTGACTTTCGTCAAGGTCGACGAGAAGACCAAAAACATCAAAATCAGGAGCGACACGACGCCCGCCGCGAATGCCGCGATGTTAGGCCACCCAAAGCATTGAACGTCTGGGTACTCAATGAGAGTGTTGGTGCGGGGGTCACAGAGGATAGGCACGATCAGGATTGCGAAACTGGTGTGCAAAACAGAGGATGAAGCGTGAAAAGAAGCAGAGAGATTCAGTTGCGATTTCAACACGGTTCTTGAAGAAGAGAGAGAAGGTAATGGTGTTTCCCTGTCCCGTCCTGTATGCTTTTGTCCATGAATAGGTGAATACATCTCTTTCTATCCTCACCTCGCCAAGAAAAATATGTGCAAGGTAACAGCGACTTGAAAATGCAGCAACTTGACGGCCCAGAGGTAGGTGAAGTTCTTGTTCCAAAATGACCACCCGACAAGGATGGCATTGGCGAGAATGACCAACGTTACAACCTTGACACCCATTCCGGTCGGCGAGCGCAAGGAACAGACACCAAAAGAAGAGTTAGTATGCGGGGAATGTGAAGTTGATTGAGTCAGGTATTAGAAAGTGAAACCCGCTACTTACGATTACAATCCAAAAGGCGATCTATCACAACGAAAAAATAGGAAACTTCCTTTAGATGTTGGCGATAGATAGTCAAGTCTATAGAAATATAGAAGAATCAAACGAAGAACATACCAGCAAATCCTCGTATCGCGGGATCTTAACACTCAACTGGATCCAATTGGCGATGACCCCAGCAAACTTCAGAGCTGGACCCCATTGGAAGCCTGAAAAAGGTTGTGTATCGTGCCGAAGAGGAGAGACATCAGTTGAGATTGAGTGAGATGGTCACAGAATGAACTCAGAAGCTGAATCGCACTCATACCGCCATGGAGCAAGAACCCAGTAAAATGGAAAAAATCCAGAAGCAGCGTCATCATCATTGCGAAAGTATCGAAGCGGTACAGCTTTTCATTGACGTTCTTTTCCAAAGTGAAAAGGACACCGAAAAAGGATTCTTCAAAGAGTGATACTAATGTTTTCCAGTACGATTCCTCACGGGACTTGGTAAGGGTGATGGCACCCGCCTTGGAGGACGGTAGCCGACCCGCTTCGACGTCACCCATTTCTGTCTTCTGCTGATCACGTCGCTCTATAATGTTGCACCACTCTGAACTCGATTTTGACCTCTATCGAAGATGATCAGGGATTGATGGGGTGGTGCTTCGCAGTCGCTTGAACGATTTTTGTGGTTTGCGAAATACAATGGAGAACTTGGTATTGTTTGCTTTGTATTTGAATTCTTCAAAAAGCTTATTATTTATTCTTTGGGTCAACTCCCGGATTGTGAAAAGCAAAGGTGGAAGTTTCATTTTTCTCAATCCGAAATAGATGCTATTTCCGGTTGCTTGGCCACTGTCCTTGTTTACGTGTTCCTTTTTGCGTCATGCGATCGGGACTGGTTTTGGACAAGTACTGATTGGTTTTCGGTAACACCCAAACAGATGTATGTTCACCAATCCGGTGTAAAAATCGAACTCTGAACCACAAAAGTATCCTTGAGCGATTATTTCGCTCTAAATCACGCAAGATATGGATCACTTGTTTCCGAGTGGCCAAATCAAAGGGAAACAAATGGCCAAATCAAAAATCCCGGTATCGCTCTTCAAACCCTTTGCATAGCACCTGTAGCCCTTGCTCCGCTCGCTCCTGAACTGTCCGTCGACTCCCTTCTAACAGCAGCGATGGCTTCATCGTGTCAAAGGTGCATATTCCTGTGAGTTCATGTGAAAATGAATTGACCGTGCTGGCAATGATAAAATCGATACTGACCATAGCAAATTGTAGTGAAAGACAGAGACAGCGCCGCAACGATGAGAGATGTCGTTGACATGAGGATCGAAAGCCATATGAAGGTGGCAAAACTGTTTTATGAGAAAGGAGGAGGTCAGAAATGGCGTTTGCCTCATACATGTCTGCCGCACAAAGCAAAAAACTCACACGGCATAAAGAATGGCCCTAAATATGCTACCACGGAAGAAATTGATGAAATTGTCGCTGTTGCATAAGAAAGAGAGAGAAGAAGTCAGGGAATCGATGTTTGCGTCGTTGAATTCACTGCTTTTGACATTTAAAACACCACGCGCTCACAATCTGGGACTTGTTGGACAACATTTTGTGAGGAAAGGAACTTCCAAGAAGACCAAGATCCCGGCCTCAACGCTAGAGTGCAAATGAAAATGGGTAGGGATTGAAAACGCCTGTGAGTGTTTGCGATGTAAAAAAGAGTATTCCCTGAAAAACTCATCGGCCGATCATGATTTCTACTTACAAGGCGATGATAGCAAAGGGTATAAGTTTCAGGAAGTTGAGGGCGCCCAAGATGATCAGGACTGTTTTGGGAGAAACAAAGGTCCAAAAAGCAAGTTTTGTTCAGAAACGATGGATTTGGTGCTTTTTGTAGGAGTGGATAGGATACATGCGTATAATGCTTAACCAAGCGAGCCTTTGCAGTTTGAAATGACGAAAACGTTTGACGTCAGCGCGATGAACACATTCAGACTCCAGAGGGCCTGCAAACATCGAGGTACACGGAGGATCCAACAAAACCTACGTACCATCTCGCATATATGTAGAACTTCCCGCTCTTGATGTCGTCGCTGATGGACATGTTTCGTTCGGATGGTTTTCAAGAGATCAAGGGTCGGAATCGAAACGGTCGGAGTGACAATGCTGTGTAACCTCGAGACTCTGAGTAACCAGCCTTCACCAAAAGTCGAGGAGTCCATCTGCCTACGAAGTTGCAGGAGTTGCATCAACCGCACATGTTACGGCGCTCCTGCCGACTGCTAAACTATGTATTCTGTTTGTGCGTTTTATGGCAACAATTCTTCATACATACGAGAATAACCATGAACACGCTCACACAAGATCACAGCTTGCCCAGGGTTTTCGGTTCAATATCTTTCACTGAAAACTCCAGGATTTTACCAAGCCCGAGCGAAGCGAAATTACTTGTCGCTCTCGGAGCGTCTAGCCACAGAAAAACATTTGCTTCTCCCTTCATGCGATTGTTGCTTTCCAAGGACCGTTTTGTGTGTCCCGTAATAGTGCAAACGGTACTCACCAACTGCATGTGCGAAAAGGTGCATGTGGTAGAAAAAGAACAAGAGCAGCTCGTTTATGTGCGTTCGCACCCTTTTTACTTCACAAGAGCTGGCATGGCAAAGACTCAACCACCATGTCACCTTTGCTCACTGTAAGAGCAGGGGCGAGCGAGGTGCACCAGCCCAGGATGCTGCCATCTGTACATCTCCTTACCTTCAACATCTTCAGGAATATCCCACTCGACGGTTGCGATGGAACTTCCAGGGATCACTTTAGACCGCCTCCATCGAAACCTCGTGTCCCAATCCATGTCATTGCGTACAACTCGCCACTCATCGTTTTCAGACTTCCGGAAATCAACGGTCAAAAAAGTGCCTATGAGCATAGCAAAGGGAGGGGGGAAAGGTCAATGTTGTTCGGCTTCCCGAAGTCGACTCAACTCCTTGCTTTCTTACCTCCTTCGACCCCGTTCCGAGGATGCCCCGCCCAGAACGAGGCGCGGACAGTCTTGCTTCGCCACTCTCCCTCGGTCGTTGGCATGACAATTTTCAAATCCTCATCTGGCACGTCCTCATAGACATCCCCGAATTTCCGCAGCAAGGGTGCGACATCCACAGGGACGGAGGGCAGAAGCTTATATGTCCGCTCTGAAAAATCTGATTGGGGTGAGCCCTTTTCAATCAGGGACGGGTTGCTCGAAATGAAGGATTTGGCGAGGGATTCGTAATGTTGGATGTAGGCGTCAAGTGTGTGAGGACCTGGATCAAGGAGACAGATATTCGACGGAATCGGTTATTTTCCCCAACCAAAGTCAAAGCACGTGTTCTTGCAACTTCATTTTAATTGCAGAGACTCGACTGAGGAGACATACCAAAAATGGTGCTGGCACCTTCGTATCGCTGGACCTTAGATGAAAACATACACGCAAGCGTGATTAAGTAAGAATCAACGAACGGGAGTGCACATGATGAAGTTGAACATGACATTATCTTGACCCTACCTGATATTCTTCAAACGTCGTCACATAACTCGAATATGTATTTGCTGGCCCCGCGATAACTATAATCGGCTCTTCTTCTTCCGGCTGTTGCGACGACCGAAGGACACGTAAGACAGCATCTCTAAGACGGCGACCTGCCACTTAAATTCGTATTCGTACAAGGTTCAGAAAGGATTGCCACATTAATCCTTTGACCCTTTTGTGCTCCGGCATTCTAGATACAACTGTGGAGAGGAAATACTCACTTGTTGTAAACTCCGCAGGTACGGCAACCACAAACAATCGCCCAATCCTCATCATTTGCACATCGACGATCTCGGGCTGCCACATGTACGGGTGATTCTGCGCTTCGCCAGTGTTGAGTAGGATAGGTTTCGGCGCATGACACGCCTTCTGTTCGTCTGATGGCGGGTGCAGTACGGCCCCTCCGACCAGGTTCCAGAACAGGTGACCTAGGCCGTTGCTCGATCCGTTGTCGGATTGTTTGAAGTCAAAAGCGCCAGGTCCGTCCGTCGTACCTGCGGCAAAGCTATTTTCCGCAGTATGCGCCACGACAAAGTGGGAGAAAATGAATGCTGAATTCTGGTTTAAGCTTTATAGTACGGGAAATGAGTTCAGATTGGACGTCATCCAAAGGAGAGTCACATACCTGTACCCCATCGCCGGCATGCACGTGATCCAAGACCCGTCGTTCGAGGCCTTTGTTGACGACATGTTAAAATACACCACCTTTGACTGAATCCTCCCCTGATGATGGAAACCATCACATTCCAAGCGGGGATCTCGTTTGGATCAGTCATCTGACCAAAAGGCCATTTTCCTCGCGATGGGCGGGAGGACCGAAGGAGGCCAAGCAACTAAAAATATTCGCAAAGCGCACAGTTTACTGACCTGCAACAGAGTATCTCTTTGTCCAAGCAACTCTAGCGCCTTCCTAAACTGCAAGTCGCCGATGATCCTGGTAGATTCTACATCCCCCACCCGCCAACCGGGACCTCTTCCATGGCAGAGCTGGTTCTTCCCACCGCACGTGCTGGAATCAAGGTCGCAGGGTTCACCCGTGTCGATGCAGCGAGGGCCTTCGGTGTTTGGGGATACATCACCCTTTTGTCCCATGAATTAATCGGCAATCAGGAGGTCACGAAAATTAGAAGACAGCCACAGGATCTCCTTTGACATACAGAAAGAGTGGAAGTAGGACGCCATTCTTACCATGTTGCTCTGAGCAAACGCGGCTACGAATTTTCCTTGCCCCGCGAATATGTCCCGTCCATTTATCATTCTCTCCATCATATACGCTGCATACCCTTTGTTATCTCCAGATATGAGCTTGTTCGAATTATTCATGCTCGTCCCGTGTACTGCGAAGAAATTGAGAATACCCAAAGGCGACTCTTGTTCATTTTTTGAAACTGCAGCGTCCATATGTTTGTGGAAGACATTGAGTTGGATGACATCTGTGTCGACGTTGTGTTTGTACCGGTCGCGTTCCTCTGCCGGATTGTCTGGAAGAAAGGGACCAGACAAAACGTGCCGTACCCAACATTTCAGTTGTAATACATGCTGGCTCAAGAAGCAAGCGAATCCAACGCTTCCGTGTGAAAGGACCTCATGAAACAATACTTACTCAAATATGCTGTGGGCGACCGATTGATACTCGCATTGAAAAGATGTCCCCTTGAGAGGTATAGTTTGGCAGGAACCAACGCGTGATGTGCTTGAGATATGGCTTGGACAATTCCGTCCACAATAGCATCGATCGTTTCGAGGACCAACCCGCCAGACGTAAAATGATATAATGCATATTGCAGGAAGCCTCCGGGCCCACTTTGAGCGCGAATATAGCGACGAGGCATGGACTTATGAGTAATCCGCATGTTTATACCCCGTGGGAAAGAAGTATCTGATCGTGCCAGGGAAAACTCACGAATGCGAATGGGTCGCGGAAATGCAGACATTATCATCCGTGTACATTTCCGCCCCGAAAAGCAACTTCAATTGATCCAGAACGCGTCTCTTGACAATATCACTGCCCATTCCAACATCGATGTTGACAAATACGACGCGGTTATGGCCTGCTTCTGTTACGGTATGGTTTGTCCGGAGTCCATCATTCTTGTTGTTTTGGATACCCTCGTCACATGGCCGCTCAGCAAATATAAATGCTCTGTAAATGTAAACAACATATGATGTGATCGGACATGTTCAGTTTCAGAGTTGCTGTATAGAGGAAACCTAACCGATTCCGGCGTACCAACCTTGCTCGCAATCGTTGATGGATCCCATGCGTGATCTGGTCCGGTTTTCCATAGCCCTATATACACAGATGACCCCGAAAAGCAGTCAAAAAAGATCCTTTCCAGCTATTCCAAGGGCATACGAAAGACAGGTCCCATTACCATCATGTTGACCCCGGCTACTGGACCTATATTCGCGTCACCAGAAATTGTCGTTAGCAGTTCCAAATAGAAACGGTTCTGCGGGAGAAGGGATCCGTGACCGCGTACCTGTTACATCGCCCTGTCCTGCCCCTGCCTAAGAACAATTCGGAGTGAGAAAGAACGGCGGTCGTTCGCAGAAGGTCGCAGAAAATGAAACCGCATCGACGCACCGTAAAACAAGAGCCTCCACTCGTGCCCTCCTCAAAACTCGTCAAAATACGGTCCTCGAATTGTTTGCCATTTTGGTTGTCAATGGGTTTGATGAAAAGAACTAGCAAGGAGGCGAGAGCCAGGGACAATAAGACTTTCCGAATTCCCTCCCAAGAAAGGTGTGTGGCTCGAGTTGTTTGAAGGTCGGGCGGGTTGGAGCTGGTTTTGCGACTGGAGGATGAGTGCAGGGACATCGTGTATGTTCGGGAGGATGGCAGCGAGGAAGGGGTGCCGAATTCACCACAGTGGCACTCAGGTGAACAATTACAGTAAATAACAAGGCGAGGTTTTCTCTGACAAGTGAGTGTGAGTCGCCAACCGAAATCAACACGAATGGTGATAGCGGTGTCCTCCACCCATTAAAGGTCGTGTCGCATTCCTTCTGAGGGTGTCGAAAACTCTCACGTATGAGCGCCACATACGTATACACCCACACACACATACAGTCTCCACCGCCAAGGGAGAGGTTTTCAAATTGTTCCCACGCCCTCCACCCACGTTCCAGTGGTCAAAATGAATTCCTTCTGGGTGTGGGTCAGGCTGTCGCAAATCTTTGCACGATTCAGAGACGATATATTCAGAAACTGCGGTCGAGATGAGGTCGTAACTCTCCAAGACAGCGGCAGAGGAGAATGCGTCTGATCAGGTCCAGTGCGGAACCAGGACTCTCAGGAGCGGTCTTCGAAAAAAGGTTGGGACGTTCATGGTGACACACATGGTTCGAATTTCCCAAACCCAACAGATTCCACCTCAAAGCGCCAAACGAGACGCGGAGGATATCGTTACCCGAAGCTCCGATACAGTACATTCGAAATGGACGGACTCATCCTCCCGTTTCAAACAGAATCAATCGCGCATTATGCAGACCAACACAACCTCTTCGAACTTTTCCAGGATCTTTTGGTTAAAATAGTCATAGAAAAACCAGAGGATGCGGTTCAGTTTATGATTGATTACTTGAAGAAACCTCATGGTATGGTGGAAATCGCGCCTGTACTGAATTAATAATAAGTTTTCTAGCTGTTTGATGTGAGTTCACGTTGTAATGGTATCTTGAGGCAGTGCTGACCGATTCCGGTTTCTTTCCATCTGCTCACGATAAACATTCCAAATGCGGATCCGTGACCCACGAAAATGTCATAGTTCCTGCAATATGTATAGGCGGGCCTCCAACTTGTGGTCTGGAGCGCATTGTAAGTTTTCGTCGCGTAACTTTCGTTCGTGTTTGAGATTAGTCTTTCGATTGGAACATCGTTAATCTTCCAACTACCTTCTTCCTCAAATCAACACTCAAGACGGAAGCAGCAGCTTTAAAAATCGGCGCCGTTCACATCAAAGCAGGTGACCTCCTCCGCGTCGCAATCGAAAGACAAACATCCCTCGGGATGCAAGCAAAACCCTACGTCGAAAAATCGCAGCTGGTGCCCGACGCCATCATCACAAGTTTGGTCTTGACCCGCCTTCAGGATCCCGATGTTATGCACAATGGGTTCGTCCTTGTTGGGTTTCCGTGCACGAGGGGACAAGCTCATGCGTTACAGAAGAGCGGGATTTTGCCGTCGAAATTCGGTGAGATACCTTCGATGAACGCTTTGTGTGAAAGGGAATTGGGATAAGATTGGGCTGCACAATATAAAGGGTTTTGTCGCCGATCCTCCATATTAACAACTACTTCTTTTCTTTACCTTCTCAGTGTTGGTTGATGTACCCGACGACAAGATTATAAAGAGGACAGCCGGCATCCGAATTGATCCCGTCACAAATCGACTCTACCACCTCGTCTACGACCCTCCACCAAAAAACCCCATCATCGAAAACCGGCTTGTTCAAAAACAAGCCCACACAGAACGTGCCGTCAGGACACGTCTAGAAATCTACCGTCGCCATCTTCCAACCCTGACCGCATGCTTCCCCAAAACACTCCAAAGGCTTGTATACCCTGACGGCGTCGAGGTAGCTCATGATCTTGTTTTACAGGATATTTTGGGCGCTATTACTACAAAACTTCCGACACGAGCACCTCGGGAGTTTAAGATTGTCATTTCTGGACGACCGGGGTGTGGGAAAACTACTTTGGCAGAGAAGATTCAAGACTTTTACGGATTTGTTCATGGTGAGGCACACGATTTCTTTTTGCTTTCTTGTTCATGGTGGATGCGCAGTGACGTGCGCACCCCAGATCGTACAGGGATGGTGAAAAACAAAACATGCTCAATTCAAATCCTTTTCGCCTTTTCTCAAATGCTTCAACAAAAGTCTCTCCGCAAACTGTCATGATTGAAGAAATCTCCGGAAATTCCCACCTCGCGGAACAACTGGAACCCTTTATCCAGAATCCAGAAAACGGTAAGTTGATTCGGTCGATACTCGAACATTCCATTTGACTCTCGTCCTGGGGTGAAAAAGAAGAAATGAAGTCATATTAATTCGATGCTTCTCGTTTACTTTGCTTTGTAGCTCCGCAAGAAATTATTCAGGATTTGATATGCCACCGTTTGAAGCGCAAAGATTGCATCGAACGTGGATGGATCCTTGATGGCTTCCCGACAACGACCGCGCAAGCAGAGTATCTGCGGGATCGCGGGATTTTGCCAAACAGGTTCGCATTTGGGTTTTTTTGGCTCTCCATGCACTTTCCTCTCTCCAGCTACGAAAATCAAAGGAACAACTTCAAAACTAACCAAAAAACGACCGCAATTACCTTCAGGGTGATTTGGCTTGGTATAGCTCCCGACAAGTGCGCCCTACGACTAACCCACCGGCGCTTCCACCCCCAAACAAACGAGGCCGTCAACCTCAATCACCTCCCTCCCACGCTCTCCCCCCACGAAGTCGCCACCACCTGGATCCAGCATCCCCGCGACACCGAAGACTCCGTCCGCCGTCGATTCGAAGTATCCTCTAACGTGAAGACTGAGCTCATCGCAGCGTACAAGTGGAAAGTGTCGGAGGAATCTCATGGGATTGTGCAGGAGCTTAATGCTGATATGTCTGCTGAGCATGTGTTTGAACAGGCGTGTGCTTTGTTGGCGAGACCTGTACCTGTGAATGTTGTTTGAGCCCCGAGTCCACGTATAAACA
>JADGJF010000192.1:0-29764 GCA_027596845.1 Quaeritorhiza haematococci | reverse complement strand
GAAGTGAGGACGGAGATTGCAAGGGGGTGTTGTTGCTGGACCTATTCCGACTTGACAATCTCCGCCCATCAGATTCACTTCTAATCCCCAGTTTGACAACTTCTGCATCCTCAAACTGTCACCCATCCCGTCAGCAAAGCTCGCTGAGTCGTCAACCTTTGTTCAGCTCAACGGGTCATTAACGCCGTTGTTCTTTCCATCTTTGTGATGGTTCGATTAGTATTCATGCAGAGGATAGGCGGAATATTCACCAAAAGCGTTTGGAAACTGGTTATGAAGCTGGACAGCCCTCTTTGTAAGGAATGTGAAATACTGATACTGACTTGCTTCACCTTCACCGAGGCGGAGAGTTTTGCTTTTTCGCCTCTCCTTGGTTTCGATGTGTGTCACTCAAGAAGTAGGATATCCTGGATCGAACCTTGGAACGAACCAAGATCGATCACCGAAGAATCACGATGAAGCAAAGAAGTCTCCCAAAAGTGAGTCATCGGTAGAGATGGTCTTCGCCCCCCATGCCTGGCCTCACCCACCCTGGTTCTTGCCCTTGCGTATCTTGTACTTTGGTTTTCCCACAACCCTCACCCTTTTCCTCCTTTGTGCTTTTTCTTCTTCTTTCTGTGTAGCACCTTCAGAAAAGACGCTCAAGGAAAGACGTACTTTAGTTTTAGTTGTGACGTTGGAAAAGCCAGATAGTCGCCGGCGCTCGAGCGTTTTCTTTGTTGATCGTTCATAGAACGCGGTTCGTGTGAGTTGTCAAAGAGTACGGCGGCGAACCTTCTTCGAGTCGTACTAAACGAAGCTTCGTCTTTCCCACGGTTGAAACCCCTGCTTAATACTCTCTACCCTTCCTTTCCACGTCGTGTTAGGTCGTAGAACATACAATGGACGGATTCGACGCAGCTCCGGCGGAAGCTGGTGGTCTTGTCGGTTGGGACAGTCGTCCTAGTGCTGACGCCGGTAGTGGTTGGGAAGGCGCCCCTGCTCCTGCTGCAGACGCAGCCGCCAACTGGGGGGGCGGTGGCGGTACTTCTCCCCTCAAAGCTGCCGCTGTGGCAGCCGGTGGATGGGACTCGGCCCCTAGTGGAGACGCGGTAGGAGCGAGTGACTGGGCACTCCCTTCCGGTGCTGCTGCGGCGCATAACGATTGGGAAGTCTCCGGTGGCGGTGGCGTCGGCGGATACGATGCTGGTGCTGATGATGGAGGATACACTGGCCGAGGCGGCGGCGGCGGCGCTCGCGGGTGTTTCAATTGTGGTAGCACGGATCATATGTCACGGGAGTGCACTGGTAAGGATAGCGGAACGTTTTCGAGTTTCATCAGGCTCTGAGTTTCATGATCATACTTATTGATCAAACTTTCTTCGACCATTTGCGATTCTGCCGACTTCGCCATTTGCGATCGTTCGCTATCGATATCGTCAGAACCACGCAAACCGAGAGAAGGTCAAGCCTGTTTCAACTGCGGGTCTACCGAACACGTGTCTCGTGAGTGCCCTGGTAAGGAACTTGCTCAGCGATCTTTCTCTTCTGTTATGTACTCCCGCGTGACTCACACCTCTCCCTTGGCCATCGTACCCTTTAGAGCCTCGTAAACCGAGAGAAGGTCAATCGTGTTTCAACTGCGGTTCCACCGACCACGTGTCCCGTGAGTGCCCAGGTAAGAAACTACTCAACCTCCAGACTTTTACAATCCTGGGTTGATATCATAGCTTATTCTTTTCTGTTCCCCCTCTTTCTTCGACCCCCCAGAACCCCGCAAGCCCAAAGAAGGCCAATCCTGTTTCTACTGCGCTTCCGCCGACCACTTCTCCAAAAACTGCCCCCAGAAAGCTGCGGACGAGGCGCCGAGGGAGCCTGCCGCGCCGGAGGAACTCGAACGCCTTTGGGAAGCTGTTAAGAAGGCCGACAAGATGATGGACATTGACGACATCAGGGATGCCATCTTGGAGTACGTCCAAAACGATCCCAACGAGACTTGGCCGAATATAGAGAGGAAGTTGCGGGACGCGGGATGCAAGTTAGTAACCCACTATCTTCGGTTTCTTTTGTTCTTGTTGTTACTCAGGCTAAACGCTTCATTGCTTTCCTACAAACCGTAGGACTCATCTCATCGCAGAGCTCAAGGATTGCCCTCCTCACAAGGAACTCGCGGACATTGCCGGTGTTGGTGACAAACGCTATGAAGTGCTTTTCACCTGTTCGAGTCGCAACATCAAGAAGAAGCTCAAGGTAGGTTTCCTTCTCCCGGCTTATCACTCGATCTTGATTGTTGTAGTTTTGTTGAAAGAAAAATGATGACCAACCTTCACCAACATCATCACTGGTTTTCGACTTTCCAAATCAGGACGAAGCGGCTTACGATGAGAACATGAAGAACCTCGTCGAGGCCGGTATCCTCCGCAACAGGAGCAAGATCGATGGAAAATACGTTCTTCCGGAGTGGGCGACTGGCCACTTGACCAGCGAACAGTTGGCTGTTGCTTCCGGGGGATGTTACAGATGCGGTATGGTTCAGCTCAAAAATTGTTGTGAATGTGCTATCTGAAGGAAGGTGGAGAAGACCATCGACCTTGAAATATCGTCCACTCAATGGCTTCTACTTCCTATCGGTAGGAGCCACCGATCACAAAGGGCGTGACTGTACCCAGGAGAAACCGGAGTCAAGAGTCGGCAAATGCTTCAAGTGTGGCGAGTTCGGACACCGCTTCAGGGAATGTCCGCTTGGTGACAGTACGTGTTTTGTGATTTTCTTATTCATCCCACTTATCAATGTTAATCACATGGTCCTTCGAACTACAAGAAGATTTTAACACGTCCTCTTCCTCATCTTCTCTACTTGCTAGATTACAAAAGCCCTTTTGCGTGCCGGTAATTTCGGAAGGCTCTTCACCTTCGTTCGCTTTTAAAGGTCAGTTCAACACGTCAGTTAACTTATATATCTCGTTTTTTTCGTTCAAGTCGTTGCGGCAAAGTTGGTCACAAGGCGGTCGACTGCCCTGAACCCGACACGCGTTCCTTCACTTGCAGACGATGCGGACAAGAAGGTGATTACTCGTCGTGCTTTGCCCATCCACTACATCCAATTCACCTTTACTTACACTTCCTTTGCTTTCCTCCAACCAAGGCCATAAAGCCGCAGACTGCACCAATGAAGACACTCGCCCCGCTTTCACTTGTAGGCGCTGCGGACAGGAAGGTGGGTATTCGCACATTTTCATCAATGACTGGACTGTTGTTGGACTGTTGTTGATATGTCCTTCATTTGAAAGGTCACAAAGCAATGGATTGTTCTGAGCCAGATACCAGACCTGCATTCACTTGCCGTAGATGTGGAGGAGAAGGTATGTTCTTTTTCTGCTGCTTTCCGTCGGCGAGAGTCTGGACAGATCTAGAGTTGCCTAACTTTGAATTTTATTTACAGGTCATAAGGCGATGGATTGTCCGCAGCCTGACAGAAGGGGCCCTCTCACTTGCAGAAGCTGTGGAAAAGAAGGTATTGTTTCTTTCAATCTTTTGTGTTTCATTCTGATCTGGTCTCTACAATTTATTTCACATTGAAAAGGATTCAAAGAACTGATTTGTTGATTTCTTTACTATATCCCTCACATTATGAAGGTCATAAAGCGGTCGATTGCCCCGATTCTGGTGCTGGCGGATACGGCCAGGGGTACGGTGGGGGATACGGAGGTTACGGGTCCCAAAACACCAACAACAACGCTGGTGGAGCTGCTTGGGACGCTTATCCTACTCCTGCTGTCGTCGATAACAGCTGGGACACCGCGCCGGCGCCGCAGGCCTCCGGCGGCGATGGCTGGGGCCCCACCGGATGGTGAAGAAGTTTCGGGCGACCGAGATTATTGATGACGGAGAGAAATGTGTTTGCACGATGACACCTGCACTTGCGATGAAGAAACGAAGAACGAAACGAAATGAGCACGAAATGCGAACGAAAACGAAAGAAAGCCGGAAAGTTTGAAACGGAAACGAAAACAAGTATCAACGAATGTCGGAACGTCAAGAGTCATGAAATGCAATCAAACTTTACAGTTTTTGCGTGCCTTTGAGAGATGTGGTTAATCGCTTGCAGTTATATTTTCCTTTGTTTTATTTGACATAGCTGTCTCGTGTGGAAATGCATATAAGCTTTGTCTTTTACCTTCCCTCTCTCTAGATGTGATGTTGCTGTTTGAGGTCTAATTTTTGTGAAGATGCAGGCCCTTTGAGATATAGAACAGAGCTTAAGGAATCGTTATACATGAAGTTGCTTTCATAAACTATCGGATTGGAGCTTTTCGGAGCATTCCTTGATTGCTCGCTTCTTCCTCTCCCCCTCTCCCCCTTCCCCCCCATCATCCAAATGTCTTCCATGAACCATACCCAAAAGCACTTCTTACTAAAGTAGTGAAGCGATGTTGGGCGTTCTTTACACAAAATATTTCGACCTACGAAAACTTGGATCTGGACGGTACTTACGGCCCCCAATAGGAGCGTCTTTCCTCCATCCTAAGCGTTGGGTTTTCGTCATTCTTCTTTATTTATTTAACCCGCGTTTGCTCGATTTCCATCCTTCCCAAAAGAACTCGAACTGGTTGCGATTTGTGAGAAATATGAATCATAAACAACATAGATGAGCTAACCCCACCCAATTACATAAGTTATTTATTTACTGCATCATCGAGGCAAGTATTTCTTTTCGGAGTACAGAAATTTCAGAAGCGACATACAATCAACATACATATGTTTGTAAAGATTTTCAACTCCTAAAGCAATGCGACATAAAAAACCCGAGAAAAAACCCAAACAAGACCATTAGATAAAAAAGTTTCCGTACAATTTCAAACATAACCCTTCATCGTCACTTGAAGCTGAATCTTCCTCTGCCTCGCCAAAGCCGTCGGATTATTCAGAGTCATCAGATCGAAATTGAGCAGCCTATTCTCTGCTTTCCGGACCACATTAAACACCCTATAAACCGTATAGCGGCTGCCCTTCTCCTCAGCAAACTTAAGCTCTCGCAGCGACATTTCGAAGACCATTTTCCTCTGGCACGCAGTCGACTTCACCTCAACGTACTCCTCCGCCTCCCATTCGTATCTTCCGTCGCTGACTAGTGGGGAAATGCCGTGCGACGCTGGGGGTAGCTCCGCGGTTGGCCCAAGACTGCCCAATCTCCGGCGACGGTAAACAATTAGGTCGTAAGGCGCCCCGGTCTCTGCAGCCTGGTTGACCCATTGAACTCGGCGCTCCGGATCATTGGCGTATACATCATTCAGGCGCAAGAAAACAGCCTCCTCCCCGAGTAGCCCCGTTAATTCATTTACGTCGAAGGGATTGTCTGGCTTCATGTTCGACCTGACGAAAAGCTGGATGGGGTATTCGAAGCTGATGATATGCCACTTTCCAACAAAGCTGCCCCGCCTCGCGGCGCTGCCATAACTTCTCACCAGAGGTTTCGCCACCGTGCTATTTTGACTGTTCTGCTCTCCTGCAGCGCGTGACCCCATCTCATTTCCCACACGCTGCCGCTTGAGTGAGGGTTGGCCAGAGTCCATATCGTCTGCCCGATCGGCAATAGTCCGCTTGACCCCATGGCTCTGACCGTCTCCCAACACCTCTCTAGTCTGATTCAGCGGAACAAATTGTTCCTCGCCAGCTCTTGTGGTATCTTCCCAGAATTCCAATAAATTCGTCTCATCCTCCATCTCTTCTTCCTCGGGCGTCTTCTCAACCGGCACTTCATATCCCTCCATGTCCAGAACCCACAAAGGAAATTCTGCCTGAGGGAGCGGTGGAATACCCCTCCTCTCCAAATATCCTTCCGCAGAAATCTCCGTCGCACTCATCAGCACGCAAACATGAAGGAAGTTCGCCAAGTCCTCATTGATGTCGCCGTTGAAAAAGACCCGCGTCATTTCTTTGAAGATGACGTCCAGGTGGCCCATGAATTCCTTCGTAACATACATCGAGACTGTCTGTGGAGATTTCGTGGCGGCCTCTCCCACATTTTCATCCATGATTATTCCATGACTCCGAAGATTGACCAGGAACGAAACAGGCTGCTCCCCATCAAAGGTGGTGCAGGAAGCGACTCCAGCACTCGTTTCCGGATGCGCCGACGGATCGTCCAGGTAGCAGTTGACAGATACAGGCCGTGACTGAACACCATCAAGTGTGTAAATCACCGACAAGGTCTCAGCAACCTGTACACGGATCCCACGCAACTTCTCCGCAATACCAGACCGCTTCAGCCTCTCATACACGTCCGGATGGTGGTGCACCATGTACTGCTGGGCATACACCAAGTTCTCTCGCATGACATGCATGACATGAAGGGCGGGTAATGCTCCCAGAGCAATTGGCTCTGCCCTCACTCTCTTTGACAAGCGAGGAATCGCCAAGGCATCCAAGAGGGGCAGCAGCGACTCAGGGGTGGCCTCCGCTGGGGAATAACAACCAACGAATCGGATTTGCGGGGTGGATGAAAATTTCGACGCAGAGGTGGGGTCATCGTTGATGTAGACTCCAGGAGTGTTGGCGCTGACAGCAACTTGTCGATTTGTTGGGAGTATGCGTGAGTCACGGTACGACTTTCTAATTTGGAGCATTGTCTCAGCAGGACAATCAGCCAACTCCGAACTCCACGCCGATAGTATTTCGACGGCTTGGCGGAAGCTGGTTTCTGTGATCGGCGTGTATCTGACCGGCTCCTTGATCATGTCAACATAGTCATCATAACGAGGACGACCCGGGATTCCCATTCCAGAGAAAATCTGAATAAAAGGACAAGCGGATATCAGTCACTTTCGATGATCGATGTGCGAACAGGTGCTACCCTACAGATTCGGGAGAAGTGAAATGGGAAAGAAAAGAAGTTATCACAAACCTTCTCAGCCTCGCCCTTCACGTTCGCATAAAACCCATCCAGCACATAAACCGTCTCGTCTTGGTTCCTCTGATATGAATTAACTGATGCAACCGGGTTCATCCAAACACATTGTCGACTCTTCACGAGCACTCCGGAAAACTTGCTGGTGCCAGTGCCTAAAGCCAGCCGATTGTCGTCCATCTTCCGAGTGCGGCTTTTCAATCGGTTGTTCTGAACAACTTGGTCCAGATCCGTTCCCTCTTCCTTATTGAGAGGAACAAAGACGACAGCGTGGTCCTGCTGAGCCCATTCGCGAAGTCCCTCGGATCCGAGAGCAGCCTCAAGGACGCTGTAAAGGGCAAGGGCATCCTCCAACGATAGCCTTATAGCTGTTGGTCCGCTGTTAAGCCAAGTATTGAATAACGCCACCACGTCCTCAACGGTCGGTTCCATTTTCACCCCAAGCATCTCTGCAAAGTCATCTTCATTAATGGAAGCAGTCACATACGGCACCACGTCACCAAAGACATCGACCAGCTCGGGAAGCTTCATGTACACATCCCGCGGACGGTACATTCCTTTGGTCGTTGGTAACCAGTTGAGTTCTTGCAGCATTCTTGCAAACGTCGACGGCACTGTCAGCGATGTCGGTGGCGACTTCCCGTCCTCATCCATATCTGCCCCGTCTGCATCCTCGGCTAAGACAGCGATCGTCCCCACTGCGCACCGCGCATACTGATCCGCCCACCGTGAATCGAATACAGTGGCCAGATGGTTTAATGCTTCCATGACGGCGGAAACGGATTTTTCTTCCTTCGCTGTCATTGTCGATGCACCATCCCGAGGTTGGCACTTCTCGACCATGTCCACACACTCGCAGATCACGGACGGGAACTCGAAGCATATCCAATCACGAATCTCCACATCAGTGTCAGGCTCAAATCCGAAGTCGCTACCGCCCCCATGGACAACAACGCTCCTCGAGGCTATTTGGAAGAAATCGGTGACACCAAGCCGGTCAAAGAACGTTCTCCAAGCTTGGACTGACGGCCGAGAGAGCTGAGGAAGATTCTTGAACCGCGTTACCGCGTTGCTCCCACCACTGACGGTCAAGTAAACGTCCGACAGCTTGTTCCAGGGCAAGTGATCCAAAGCAGAGTCGTTGCCATACGCCGACGAGTAATGAACGCGACACTCATCAGATCCGTTGTCGCCTCCGTCATCGCTCCGGCCGAGAAGGACGTATCCCTTGGTTGTGGCTATGTACGCTTTTGTACGTATGACATCCCAGAAACCCTTTTCGTCATCCATGCAGGTCGAGCAAACAGCGGCGTGCTCCTTCAAAAAGTTGATATACCCAACAAACACATCCATCTGCTTCTCGCCGTTCGATTCCCTACGGTGGAAGTTCCTGATCGCCGGCAAAACATGGTGGTGAGTAATTTCATGACCTGTGGTGCTCTTCACCCCCATCATCATCAGAAGGCTTTTCACCATGGAGGTCTTCACGTCATCTTCAACGCTATCGAGGTGGTCATAGTCGGCGTCCGTCTTGGAAACCGTTACAGACCCAGCCAAAAGCACGTCGATGTCGACCTCCCGCAAATCGTTTATGAATGTGTAGCGACCATCGCCACCAAACGCAGTTTCAGCCGATCCCGACCCCTTCTTTTCTTCAGAAGTGCGGAAAAAGAGCGGTCCATCAGCAACGGCTGTGAACTTCTTGCTTCTCGACAAGGGCAAAATCGTCATCCTTTTCAGCCGTTCCAACGTTTTGGCCACCACCGCCGCCGATCCCGCCGATCCAGCACCAACGCCGTGGTGAGTCTTGGCATCGTTGATATACTGGTATACACATGCCAACCAATTCTTGAGCCATGACGGATCAGTTCGCAAATGAGCCTCCAATCCTCCTGGCCGCCGGATGATGATATCCATAATACAAGTCAAATCTGCACTCGTAAATGAGCGGATTCCGAGTGCAGATTTGGTGACCGGGTTCAAATTCAGAGCCGGATGCATGTAATGCAGGCCCAACAGCTCCTTCAGCAGCGTCGCCGGGACAACCTTCTGGACGTCGTGCTTCACATCGCCAACGACTTGACTAGGCAAGACCCACTGGCCCGTCGAATCGAGTACGCAACGCGAGTGCCGCATTTCGTCAACGATACCCCTGGTGATCGGTTTGAAGAAACCCGTCGTCTCGCCTTCGGACGGCAAGAACCTGAAGAAGATCGTCAGATGCTGTGCAACCGCGTCTGAATGAAGGTTGGCGGTACCCCAACGATTGCGGTGAATCTCAAAAGCGTGGACGAAGAGTGACGGAAGCTCGCTGCGAAGCCATTCGTTCCAGGGTGAATCGCGGTCCAAGTCTTCACGGGAGGATGGAACTACAAAGTCGCCTTGTATTACTGTTGAAACGAAATTTCCGTTACTACTGCGCACAAAAAGCCATCGATACCAATCTCAAACAAATACCAATGTTCCGGAGCACGAGCCCTTTACATACCGAACTTGAATCCATAACCCCGAAGCGGCAGATAAGCAAACGCATGTTGCTGTGGTGGTACCCAAGTCTTGAAATCAACATCTACCTCCATCGAGTTTTCCTTCAGATAATCCAACGGGAACGCCACGGCGAGCTCGGTGACTTCCGCACCCTCTCGCTTGATGACATTGGTCTTGCCAGCGCTCTTAGCTTGTGCTGAGTCCAACAAGCGTTTCACCACCAACCATCGCGACAGCTGCCCATTGTAGTAGATGTCCACCTCGCCATTGTCCCGCACAACACGGATCATTTCACGTCGAGTGTTGTTGATGGTGTCTTCGATGACGAGATGTTCGATTTTGTGCCTGAAATTCATAGAAAATGAACAGTTAAAACCAGATTTATCCTAAGCAGTATTAACACAACAACAAAGAAAGGGCTACGTGCCACTCTTCAATACTCACAAGAACAAAAGCAGCGACGGCCTAATCTCTCCAAACTGATTCAGCAACCGCCACAACCCTTTGCCCTTTACTTCGTCGCTCAAAGGCAAAACAATCTTCGTGGTCCACGACACGGGAGCCCCCTGATTATGGTTCAGCTTGGTCACAACATCGTTGTCTTCCTCTCTCCATTCTGGGATGATGAAGGAGTCCGAATTGAATTCAATATGGAAGCCACGAGAGTGGACCTGGGGGACCTTGGATACACGGAAGACAGCTTTGAACCCGATACCCTTCTGACCAATGTATCTGGAAACATTGAAACCGAAATTTCAGTTCACAGGTTTTCACTTGATTGCAGAAACGTTAAATCACCAAAAGGAACCAATTCCGTTTAGGAAGAACGTACCCTGCTTCCTTGGCGCTCTTCGTACTTTTCCCAATGTCACACAACGCACGAATATTCGCGACCGAGAATCCGACCTCATTATTACCGACAACAATACAATCCTCCGAGATATGGAACTTGATCGTGGGTTTGATGCCTCTCGGGTACTTGTTGTCATCCGCGTTTTGTAAGAGCTCGAGCACAAAGTGCGTGTCCTTGGTGTCTGAGGTTCGACAGTAAGAATGCGTCGGTCAGAAAGGGCATACACAAAATGAAATGGCGTAGATCGTCATATTTACTCGCGAAACCCGGCAACGATTTGACGGAAAGCACGAGAAAATAGAAAGATTGGGACGCGAGAAGTCCACTTACACAACTCATGCGACAACCGTTGCAAAGCCCTCGAATTCCGACTAAGCTGCACATCCAACACACGGTTGCCATGCGATCCTAAGTCGACCCCGAACCCAAACTCCTCGCGACGAATCTCCTCAACAACAGCACGACACTCCTCAACCGTCATGGAGGGCACAGCCTCTTTTTCAGCATCATAACCGGGGTCATCACTCGTAGTATCCATCGGTTGTTGCTGATTTGAGGATCCGTTAGAAGACGACTTTGCATAAGCGACAGCTGAATCGCGAGGCGTCGACAGATGGCTGGTCGCATGGGATGCAGCTTCGTGCGCGACAGGGGCCTTTGTGTTCCCGTCGGTTGCTTTGGTCGGGGTAGTTTTCTCAGCTGCGACGGCAACGCCAGACTTGACAGACCGCGTCAAATCATTGATCCATTCATCCACACCCATCTCTAACCCCAATTGATGTATGACTCCCACATCGTTTGACGACTCTCCCGAGGCAACATCCAACAACGCTTGGTACGCCTGCGGAACGAGTTGTGTGAAAGGCTTCACAAGAACCTTCCATACAAGAGACGACCGCATCGAAGGTGGTGCCACGACCAGCACTTCCTTGACAAAGCGAGCGACGACAAAGTCAACACGTCGGGTGTTAGAACTGATAGTGTTGGTGCTTCCGTCGGAGGACGTTGTAACTTTAAAGAGAAGCTCCTGCTTCCGCGCCTGTTGCAACCGAGTCCCTAAAGCATCGAGAACATGCGAAGCCAAAAGGGACAACGGACAATTCGAAATCCCGCCATGCTGGATCAAGATAGACAGGAGATGTGCGACCACATCCACAGGTTTACCGGACTCCACGGCCTCACGGAACGTAAAGAAGTTCGAACGGGACGGAACACGTACCAAGTCGCCGTGCGGGGAAAGCTCTAACATCATAATATCCACCTCACCCTCTCGGTCCCCAACGTAACCACGACCTTCGCTGGTCTTCACGAAATCACGGAGTCTTCCGTGCATAGGCTCGAAGACGGTCGGCCAATGCAACCATTTGTGAAGGTCAACCATAAGGGGTGCGCGTTCGATCCAAGTCCAGGCTTCCGAAGCGTCGATCCAGCCGAGCTTTCCTACGGCCTGAGGTACATCGATGGTGGTTGCGGTTTGGAGCATGCTGGAATCGTTGCCATTCGAATCCCCCACAGTCTTACCATTGGAACTCGCACGACGTCTGTTCTCCAGTCCGGTGACGGATGTGTCACATACAAGCGCGTATTCATACATCACTGGAACTTGAGACGACGTACGCGCCGACGACATCATCATCCCATCACCTTTCACTCCCTCCTTCTCCACCTGCTTCTCCCTCAAATACCGCAAACAAACGGCCTCAACCTTTCCAAAACCCAACTCATCCAGCTGATTAAGCCCAAACTGGTCACATAGGGACCGTTCGACAGCAGCACATAATGTCGGCGATAACGTGTGTGGTTCACCATCAACGGCGGCATCGCCACCTTTAAGATCGGCGGCGATGTCCTCCCCGTTTGATGGTAGCTTGTTCGCCAGTGCCTCTTGAGCAGTGATGCCGAGAGCCAACAGGCATTGATCAAGGAATGCGCTGATATCATCCCAAGACAAACGGCGGATGGGCCGGGTGAGGGCACCCATCTTACCGTTGTTAACGGGATCGAACGCTTTTTCTATCTCTTCTGTCATATAATTATTGACAAAGGAGAGAAACGAACCATGACCAAACCTGCTGAACTCAAATTCCTCAAAGGTCGACGGCGAAGGAGGAATGTTTCCGGGTGCAGGGTCCATCTCCATGTCGGACTCGTTTAATGCTTTGCGGCCGGCCGAGATCACCTTTGATTGCACAAATCGTTTGACAACGTCGTGTTCAATCTCGAGCAACAAGGCCAACATCGATTGGGAGTTCCCTTGAGTGCGGGAAATGACGTCCGTCAGGGACGTTCGAATCAACGAAGTCAATTCCGCGGCACCCAGCTTGGGATCCATGGGCCTACGGGAGTCGTTCGTATTCCCAGTGGCGGGACCGTCCCCGTCTTCCTCTTCTTCATCAAGCCTATCCGAACCATCTGCGTCTCCGGCAGCAGCAGAAGCGGCGGTGCTTTCAACATCATCGGGTTCACCGTTCGCCGGGCTGCGCTTAAGCCGCACGCTGATATCAATACGGGGTATGTGTTTGGCAACGAATTCCACAAACGAATTTCCTTGGGCCAGTTTGTGAAAGTGTCGGTTTCCGTAGCGTTCTTCAACTTTGTTTTTGACGTCCAAGAGGGTAAGAGATGACTTAGTGGAAGTGGCAGTCGAAGTCGGTGTGGGTTCGCCAGATTTCTTATTCAAGAGCACGTTGACATCGCCAGCTGCTTTGAGGATGGCCTTCTTCAGCTGTCTGCTGCCCGGTTTTGGGATCCCGGCCTTCCCGTTCAGTTCGTGTACGTCAAACGTCACCTCCGGGATCAGGCTCGCCAGAAGACAGCGGCACGCCCTGTGCGTCAGATGAAAAATATGGGTTTGAGTTCGCAAGATGAAACATGGTTAACACAAGAGCACAATTTCTTTTGAACGTACAGGTGGACAAGGGTCACCCGCGAACCGAGCGCATTATCGCTCATGGTTGCACACTGTTTGACCATTTCTTGCGCCGAATAGTACCTAGAATGGACGATGAGACATACTTTAATGAAAAGGAGCACAGGGAAAAAACTTCCAGTGGAGATCCTGATGTATCGAAATATACCTCTGAAGGTCTTCGAACTTCCAATTCCCTCTCAGCGTTTGATTGGTCCAGTGGGTCAAGTGGGATGCATCGCTTGAGTTAAGAGGTGGCAATACGGCATCGACCCGATCCACGATGTGCGGGCATTTGACTGTGATGTAGATGAAGAATTCCGCAAGCAAGATCAACACGGCAGCATGTTTATTCGAATCGTAAATGCCCGCCATGTATGAAACTGTACATCATGATAAGGTGCGATTGTGAGAGCATGTTCCTATTGTGGATTCCTGAATGCCATGCAAAGACAAAAAAGCAATCGTGATGGCTCACCAGCTTGCGCAATGGTCATATCGCCGCAATACTTTGCCCAGTCCTCCGCGAATTGACGACATCGTTCATCTACTTCCGCCAGCTTTTTGTACGTAACCGGGGCGTTTGGATCAAGATTTGCGCCATTTTCGATTTCCTGTTCGACGAGGCGTTTGACTAATTGCTTCCACGTCGGGCTGCTCCCATACATCATCATGTCGACGGCTGCGTCCGTTTCCTTCACTACGTACGCACCCTGCACCACCTGAGTCCACCACTGATCGCGATGCTCAAGGAGTCTGTTGATCATATCGTAGAAGCCTTTGGGATCTTTCACTCGTATCCCCAACCTGTCCGGGTTGCTGCCGTGCTTTTTTGCCATGTGGTTGAGGAATGCTTCGATTTTAGCCCGTTTCGCCTTTTTGCTCATTTTGGGAGATGACCACGGTGTCCCTTCGGTTTTGTCCTTCAAAAGCTCGACAAATGCTTCAACACATTCTGCGATCGTTATTGGTGGGGTGGTCACAAGGTCCGCCGCCGGCTTGAAATTCAACTTGATGACCGGATGCTTGACGAGCGGTCCTAGCTTCAGTTCTGCGTAATCTTGGACCTTGAAGTGGGCGCAGAGCTCTTCTTCCACGGAAAAAATCGTTGAGACCTCACGAACGTTCAAGTGAATGTTGAGGAAAGATGACACGTCTTTCTCGAGCTTCATGTGCTCACTGATGAACGGTATGTCAGTCCATTGGTCGAAGCCAAGAGAAGACGGGCCTTTGACGTTTCTATGTTCACGCAAGTCTGGAGCCGTGCGATACGAATACGAAAAAGGTCAGTGAGATTATTGGGAATCAAATATCACCGTGATGAATGTGCGAAAAGTCAGGGAAGGCCCGTGCATCCCCAGGAAATGAAAATGCCTTACCACGCAGGAGGCGTTGTGCTGAGACGTATATCTTCTCGGCGGCCAGTTCGGAGCGTCTCTGTTCGAGGAATTCAGGGATCCACTCCGCCGAGCCGTCCCCAGGCCCGGCCGACGGTACTGCATTGCTCGACGGCACTGTATCGCTCGACGGTACTGCGTTGCTCGACGACACTGTATTGTTGGACGGCGACCTTTGTCCACTGTTGGTTCCTTCATTCTGGTTTTCTCTCCTGTTATTCTTTGTTTTTGTGTTTTCCTTGCGTCGGTCTGCTGACGAACCGGGAGGGGAAGGTTTCTGAGAACTTATTGTTGACACCGAAGCAGGTGTAGGCGGTCGCTGAGGGTTCTCAGGCGGTCCTGCCTTTGCTTTGCCTTTGTCTTTCTTACTCTTGGTTTGCTTGTTGCTGGTGTTGCTGGTGTTATTGTTGTTCTGAGCGTTCGCAGAGTTCGGCCGTTTCGGGGAGGGTTCAGGCGCATCCGTGTGGGCAGGGGGTCTTTGAGGTGAGCCACCTCGCGAAGGACTGCGCTGCTCGTTCCGTTCACGCTGGTTTCCTTGCTGGTGTGAGGGCGGCGGTTGCGGCTCGAAGTGGGGTTGCGTTGGGGGCCTTTGGATTGGGAAGCCAGCAGAAGACCCGGAAGGGCCGGATGGAGGATGGTACGCGGGGTAGTTTTGAAACTGCTGTTGGTAGTAGTAGTTTTGATAATACTGGTGGTAATATGAGGAGGGATCGCCCCCATACCAGCCCGACATGATGCCGGTCGACGCCTGCAGTGCGTGGGAAGCCCAGAGCGGCGGAGTGTATCAGAGGTTCTTTCGGGCTATTGATTATTGATTACTGAATGAGAAGGAGGGGGGACAGGGCGAAGCGAGAGCCCAGCACAGAAAGGCGTGAGGGGTGGGGGTAGCCCTAGGTTTGCCTTCGCAAACCACCCAACGGCAAGAACAGTAAGCGGACTTCAAACAATGTGTCACACATGATTACACAGAAAAAAGACAAGAGAAAGGCCGACTTTGGAAAACACCCGAGTGCATTTAGGAACAAGAACAAGGACTTAGCGGAGGCGCTACTTGATCCTCAAACATGAATAGAGCTCGTTGCGACCAATCTGGACTATTACCTCTGCGCTTCGCTTTTCTGGAAGTGCGATCACGAACAGGACTGTACTGAGTTTGATATTGTTGCTTTTGAAGAGGAAAGAGGAGGAGTCCAGCCAGGAAATTCCTCAGTTTAGGTACCATTCGAGTCACAGTTACTGACTCGGAATACTCGCAACCATTGTAATTATATTTCATTATGTGTAGATTTGAATCCAAATGCGACCCAAATGCAGAGCAAGACTAGGTTTGCGTATTAGGTGCTGGAAGTTATTTCGATCCAATAGAAGTAGATTCACCGGAAACAACCTCTCTCGGAATGTTACTGTCGAATAAAAGTTGCCCCAGCTGCTAAGGGGATGGTTGGCGGCAAGGTGGTGAGGGATCTCCTTTGCCAGTGAAAGATGTGGATTCATGTCCGCGCAAATGTCCCGTTCTAGATTGCAGTTCTCTCCAAGAACGCAAGAACGCGCAGGGCAGGTAAGTAAGTTTGACGGTCGATTTCGTCTCGATTTTCGAGAGATTTGACCAATAAAGCCCGTCGGGAGGATCGCAAGCGGCAAAAGTCGGGGCCGAAGTGTATTGAGCTAAACTGTTCTTGCTTTTCTTCGACTAGTCTCAGGGCCGACGTTCCCAAAGGCTCATAAGGACTTGAAGGCAAAGTTGGTCGGAGGCATGAGGATATGACCATCCGCAGATTTCACGGAGGCGTGATTGTGCGTGAAGCCAAGTGTTGCAGGTTCCTTGTCTTTTACAGAGAAATTACAAAAAGCAGCGAAGCAATGACCCGTTTCCGGTACTATTAGATCGAAAAGCTGCCAGTTAGATTTGATGGGAGCCTTCGTGATGTTTGTGTTTTGCGAGTTCCAGTCTTTGATGAGGGGCAGATGTGTTTCCCCAAAATTGTTTTGGCACCAACTGAGGTGAATAGGGGGCTATTACGGCGAGTCTAGGGATCCGTGGGATCGTTTGATGGAGGATAGATGCTAAGAGCAAGTCAGAAACGGACGACAAAGGTCTTGGAAGCCGATTTCCACCGATTTCGTGAGCTTTTTGTGAGCAGCTCTTGTCACACACAATTTTGGCCATCGGATCAAACTCCGCCTAAAACTCCGCCTGGGACCCACCCGAGACCAATCAGTCAGTTTCAAGACCAATGTCCAATCAGTCAGTTTCAGGCCAATGTCCAATCAGTCCAATCAACACTCGGTCCATCATCCAGGATCCTGCAGCTGACAGCTGCCATCACCAATCACCAGACCAATCACGGGAACCCGTTCGCAGCTGCGCAAAAATCTCAAATCTGTAAATACCGGCCCTCCCCCCCTTGAGATCCTCAGGGAATTGCAGTGACAAAGCCGAATTGCAGTACTCAACACTCACCGACTGCGGGGATGGGTTATATTCGAGCCCCAGCGGGTGATGGAGAGAGGACTTGGGACTCAGACTTGCCCGGTTTGAGCTTCATAATCCTCTCCGGATTTCCTTGGTTTATCCATAGGGCCCCCGTTGGGATTGGGGAAAGACTCTTGAGCTCGGAGTCTCAACCGGTCCCTTCGGGAGGGTAAACCTAGAAAACACATCCTTTTTCCAATTAATTATTTATGAAGAAGAAAATTTAAAGCGCTTCTACTGCAGCCTCTACTGTCACAGTGTTGGACCAGTACCCAAGTACCCATCACTGTTGTCAGTTAGTGACTCCGTCCAACTGATCCATGTCCGCCGTCATCGTCATCTTGTTCCGCTTAGTGTCTCTGAAAGTTGCGATCGTGCTTTTCCCACCACTCTCGACCCACTCACTGTTCATTATATCCGTCAGCTCGTCTGCCTTCTCTTTCTCGCAGACTTCTCGCGAACTTATGCGCATCTCATCTCTCTACCTCACACATCCACACATCTTGACACTCATACTGTGAAAGATCTGGAGTTTTCCCCCTTCATATTCACAACGAAAGAATTTGAAGTTGAAAGCATCATCTACAGCTCAACGACAGTTCCTCCAATAACCTAAGCAAATGTTCCGTCTTCGCCTCACTGCCCCCCCGCCATCTCCCTCGAAGGAGATATTCTCTTCATCTCCGCCGTCACAAATCGCCGCTATTGCACGTATTTGTTTAGCTTTCGGAGCAGACGTGAGAGCTCAGAGGGGCAGGGTGACTCGTGGAAGCGGTATGGAAGGGATTTGGAAATGATGAGGGTGGGGTGGGTTGGATTAGAGGACGATTGGGGAAGGGGAGGTGAGGAAGTTGGTGAGGGTTGTCGATATTTGTGAGGAGATCAGGGAATCACATCAAGCGGAGCTGTAGCTTTGCGATTGCAAGCATGTGAGTGTGCCAAATAGATCTCAGATCATTGGCCATGTGCAGACAGATGGTGAAGAACAAGCAGTCCGCAGAGAGGAACTGAGCTGTGGGGAGTGGGGAAATGGGTCAGCATATGAAGTGCTGGATAGACTGACTGTAGGTATGGAGACCGTGTCAAAAACAGCGAAACAGCACGGCCTGTTTTTGTATGGGTTCGTTGACTTTCGTACTTTTCGTTGTGCAGTGTGTACTACGTTGTCGTCTTGCAGTTCTTGTGGCCGTTCTCCGGTTGATATGTACACACCGCCTGGGTGGGAGCTCCTTCTGAACAGACAATTGATATGACTGGCAATTCTGGGATCATAGAGGACAGAGCGGAGATTCAAAATTGCGGTTGTTCAGCGGCGGAGTTCTGTAAAATGGTTTTATGATTATGGGCGGCTTGTGAACGTGCCGTCACACCAGGGACCCGCACTCAACCTGCATGAGTGTCTTGTGCCTCGTCTTGTGCCTTCCCACCAACCTAGCACCGAAGTTCAAGTGGGAGCAAAACATGCTCCACCCACCTTTCTGCCCTCGCCGAATCTATGGCCCCTGCTTGTTTATGCTCACTCTCTTTGCGATATGGGCCACGACCGTCTCCGCTTCCGTTTCCAACACAGCATGGGAGCTGAACCAATCTGTGCAATCTCATACGGCCGCAACCACCAGACATGAGCCTGGTTACTGCTCTATGTACGGACAGTGTGGTCCAGAAGGCTTCTTTGGAACGTCTCTACCGTGTCCGGCAAATATACCCGCGAAAAGAGTATGTATCTGCCTTTTCCTCAACCACCGCCGGCAACTGTTTGAAAAGGGAGTATTGGGAGCAATATAAGCACCGTCACTTTACCAAGTTTTAACGTCTCACTAGAACAATGTCAGAAGGCTAATGATGCTCGTAAAATGCCTGTACATGCGCTAGGTTGACGAAGCACAGTTCCAGAAACTCCTCTCAGAAACATGTGGAGAGGAGTTCACGAACAAGGCCCTCTGTTGCGATAAGGACCAAATATCCACACTCTCCGCACAAATCAAGCAGGGCTATAATCTCATCGCGAGTTGCCCTGCCTGCTGGCACAATTTCAAGAAATTCTTTTGCGAGTTCACATGCTCTCCGGATCAGGTATGTTGACGTCGAGAAACGCGGTTACTGATGACGCAAAACTCTGTACAGAAACCATCCACTAACATCGATACATTGTCAGTCGACGTTCATGAATGTAACCGCGACCTCGATCTCGACTTTGAAGAAGGAGATCGCCACGGAACTTTCAGTATTCGTCTCTCCTGATCTTGGAAACGCCTTCTTCGACTCTTGTCGAGATGTCAAGTTTGGAGCCGACAACAATTTCGCTATGAATTTGCTTGGTATGTGGAGGTTGTCCATTCGACAGACTTCGATCTGTCAAATCATGTCAAATCACAATGTTTCTGACATCGATCTCCCCTTTCCCCTTCCTCCATAGGTGGAGGAGCGAAAAACTACTCCGCCATGCTCTCATTCATGGGTCAAAAACGCAAGTTCGGAGGCTCCCCATTCCAGATCAACTTTCCGGATATGACTCCGAAGGGTATGTCCCGTATGTTTTACGAAACCAAAACGTGCGACGATCCCGAATATCGGTGCTCCTGCGTCGATTGCCAAAGGTCCTGCATCGTCTTACCCGAGGTGCCGCCTGGCGATTGCAAGATCTTTGGTTTCAAGTGTCAGCCCGTCGCTTTTGTGACCGGTTATGTCACCGCTCTGTTGGTGGTCATTGCGGGCTTTGTCACCCTTGGAAAACGGCCACAAAAACCTGATGGATTCCAAAGCGTTCCTACGGATGAAGATTCTTTGAATACGCCCATGGATTATAATGAATCTCTTCCGTATACTGCAAGGGAGTCTGCGCTCAACACTTTCATTCAGCAATGGTTCTACAAGCAGGGGCTATTCTGTGCCAAATATCCATACTGGACCATCTCCGTCACCGCATCATTGGTGTTCTTAGCTGCTCTCGGCTGGATCAACTTTGGTGTCGAAACAGACCCCGTCAAGTTATGGGTAGCACCCCAATCCGATACTGCAACCCAAAAATCATACTTTGACCAGAACTTCGGCCCCTTCTACCGCACCGAAATGCTTATCCTCTCATCTCGCACAAACGCCTCCATTATCACGCAAGATCATCTCAGGAGATTATTCCTCATCCAAAACAACATTTCTGCCCTGACGACGGAAGATGGTACCTCGCTGACGGATCTTTGCTTCAAACCGTTGGGGGATGCGTGTGTTGTGCAGTCTGTGACGGGGTACTGGCAAGACGATCTGGCTGGATTCGAGAAGGGAGATTGGAAGGAGACGTTGAAGCGATGCACGAAGAATGCTGTGGATTGTCTGCCCGCTTTTCAGCAGCCTTTGAAACCGGACTTAATTTTTGGAGGGTTTCCGGATCAGGATTATTTGGAGTCGAAAGCTTTGATTGTGACGTACGTGCTTGAGAATTCGATGAACGAGACGTACCTCCGGAAGGCCGAAAAATGGGAGAAGCGGTTGCTCAAGTATTTGAAGGAAGTGGAGGAGAAATTTGACGAGGAGATTGGTGTGCGGCTCACATACTCCACGGAGGTAGGTGTCATGGAATTTAGTTCGTGAAGCCGAATGTCGAGGTGATCACCATCAACACAGGGTCAAGTGACTCATCTTCTGATAATTTCTTGCCTTGTTTCTACCACCAGAGCTCAATTGAAATCGAAATCAACCGCGAATCCGTAACAAACTCCGTCACCATCGTCATCAGTTACTTGCTCATGTTCGCCTACGCATCCCTTTCCCTCGGCCGTTTCAATCACATCTCCCGCCTCGTAATCGACTCCAAATTCACCCTCGGTATCATGGGCATCATCATCGTCCTCGCCTCCGTCACCGTCGCCGTTGGTATTTTCTCATTCTTCGGTGTCAAAATTACTCTCATTATCGCGGAAGTCATACCTTTCCTCGTGCTTGCTGTCGGGGTAGATAACATTTTCATCTTGACACATGCGTATGAGAGGACGGACCCGGATTACCCGATTGAGGAAAGGTGTGCTGTCGCGTTGGGGGAGGTCGGACCGAGTGTCTTGTTGGCAGCGGTTTCGGAGACGATTGCGTTTGGGATGGGTGCGTTTGTGTCCATGCCCGCTGTGAGTGTGTTCTCGATGTACGCGGCTTTGGCGGTGTTTGTCGATTTCTTGCTGCAGGTGACTTGTTTTGTCAGTATCATGGCGCTGGATGGTCGTCGAACTGAGGTAAGATCGGAAACTTATTCTTGATACGTAACTGTAACTGTGATTCTGTAAGCGCTCTGAAGGTCTGCCCTCATAGTAAAAATGAATGAATTCATCATTTTTGGTTACAGAGCAACCGCGTGGACTGTTTCCCATGCGTTCAGATCATGGGTGCATTTCCCAAACCTCTTCACGTCGAAGAAGGCTTCCTTCAGAAAATGACTCGCAAATACTACGCACCATGGTTACTGAACCCCATAACCAAAGTGGTGGTCGCGTTCTCCTTCATCGGACTCTTCCTCCTCTCCCTCATGTTTGCCTTGAACGTCGAACTCGGTTTGGACCAACGGATCGCTCTCCCACGAAACAGTTATCTGGTCGACTACTTCGACACCCTCGACACCTTCTTCCGCGTCGGCCCACCGGTTTACTTTGTCGCTCGTGGCGGAAACACAACGCAACTCTCCGAGCAAAAAAAAATCTGCGGACGGTTCGCTGGCTGCGCGCAAGAGTCACTCGCCAACACCCTGGAACAAGAGCGCAAGAGACCGAATGTATCGTATATTGCTGAACCAACTGCGGTGTGGCTCGATGATTTCTTGTTGTGGTTGAACCCGCAGTCGGAGTGTTGCCGCGTGAAGCTTGATCCGCCGCATGATTTTTGTGGACCGGATGATGATGAGGATGATTGTAAGGCGTGCTTTGCGGATCGGCATTGGGATACGACTTTGGCGGGGTCGCCGGAGGGGGACGAGTTTATGATGTACTTGAACCGATGGCTTACCACAAACCCGGACGCGAACTGTCCCATTGCCGGAGCAGCCGCATACCGAACGGCACTTCTGGTGGATCATGAGAGGGAGATGGTCAATGGATCGCATTTCCGGACGTACCATACCCCACTAAAGAAGCAGTCCGACTTCATCGAGGCGTATGCACAGGCACGAAGAATCGCAGACGATCTGTCGAACAAAACGGGGATGGATGTATTTCCGTACTCGATCTTTTACGTCTTTTTCGAGCAATATGCGCATATCGTGCAGCTGGCTTTGCGGATGGTCGCCTTCGCGTGCCTTGCCGTATTCGTCGTGACGGCATTGCTCCTGACATCATGGAAGTCTGCCCTCTTCGTCATGGGCGTCGTGATCATGATCGTGGTTGATTTGGTTGGGTTGATGGGGTTGTGGGGAATCAGTCTCAACGCTGTAAGTACGGTCAATTTGCTCATCGCGGTCGGGATCAGTGTCGAATTCCTCAGCCATATTACGAGAGCGTTCATGGTGGCGACGGGCACGCGGGACGAACGGACTTTCAAGGCTTTGGTCGATATTGGAAGCTCGGTGTTTTCTGGGATCACGTTGACCAAGTTTGTTGGTGTGACAGTTCTTGCTTTCTCGAGGTCTAAGATCTTTGAGATTTATTACTTTAGAATGTACTTGGGGATCGTTGTGTTGGGGGCACTTCATGGGTTGTGTTTGCTCCCTGTCGTGCTGAGCTGGTTCGGGGATACCACGGTGCTGGTAGAAGCGGCAGGCGTCGCTGCTGTCATTGGAGAATTGGGTGAAGAACCGCTCTTGGAGGAGGAAAGTAGGAGCCCGCGATTGAGCGATGACGATTTGAGCAGTCCTGTGGGGTTCAGCAGACGTGGACAGAGGCAGCAACTGGCACGACCTCCGTCGCGGGGGAGATCGAGAGGTTCGGCGGATTACTCTGATGGGTTGGATCCTGTTTCGGAGAACGCGGGGGATGCACCACTGGATCCGTTTGCTGAGGAGGAGGAGGCACCACTTGCGCAACCAGTCTCGGGGGAGGAGAGTAGAAGGAGGGAACCTAGGCGGGCTTGGAGGCATTCACGGTAGCTGATTTTTCTTGGTGGAAATTAGAAGCGATTGAATTTGTGGTATCTATGTAAGGAATGTTTAAGAAACTAAGTTTCTTTATAAATTGGAGATCTATGCAGATTTGTCATGGAAATCCCCGTGTGAAGCCAATGTGAAGCTCACTTGCAATGTATGTTGAAGACGGAATTTCCAATTGTGAGGGGCGTCATGGACTGAGGCAAGTTTGAGGGCATCACATTTACAGGTACGGTTTAGTCCACTGGACTTCCCTTTTGACTCTGGAATACTCAAATATAAAAAGAATACAACGACCACTACTGACCACTACCAATAACTCAAGACCAAGCAGAAGGGAGATTGAGAACTCACTATGTAAATATGCCTTCGAGAGAGATCAAAATAGAAGAGCATGTACCGGTCAAAGTCCATGGCATAATCGGGTATTGAAGAATGGAGTGGAGGCTTTGACACGTCCCTCCCCTGCCTCCAGACAAATGTAACTGCCCCTACCACCCCCAGCAAAGGCGGATGTTGTTACTCTGCGGGCGTCGGTGAGCAGACGTTCTTCTGGACGCGGTGTGGGAGGCTGACGTAAGGAAAACAAATAGTTGATTGGCGTGCGAACTGCTGTGCTTGGGGTTTATATTGTCTGGTGCTGTTCGAATCACTGAAAAGATCGTGCCGTCCCATGTGAAAGGAACAGTGAAGACGTCGAACGACGCGATAATCATTCCACAATCATCATCAGAAAGTCGGAGATGCAACAACTTGGACACTCCATCAAATTCCAAGGACACATTCTGAGCGTCCTCGGCGAACTGGGCGGCGGAGTCTGTGGCCTTGTCGAAATCACCCACAGACAGGGATGTTCGTGTAGTACAACAACAAATGAGACCACAACCATGTCCGCCGCAACCACAGCAGTCGCTACCGGCCAACGAGCCACGTTCCTGAACAGCACCCTACCGAGGATATCCTTCCTCGTAGCCGGTGTTATCACAGGCCTCGCCCTCATCCGTCTCTCTCAAGTCCTACCCGCAATCACCACCTCCACATTGTCTTTACCCACCAACAACGAGTCACATTCGTCAGCCTCGTCATCAAAGCAACAGAAGGGGAAAAAGAAGGAGCAGCGATCAAAAAGCACAACTGGGATCCCTTTTATTTCTTCACTGTCTGCGTGGTGTTTGTCTGCCTTCTCGTTTATCAGATCTGCCGAGACTCCAACAACTACCGGGGCTAATGGGAGCAGTGAGTCGACGAGGACGCGGGGGTCAAAGAAAAAGGGACGAAAGGGTGGGAGCGGTACGGAGGAATCTGAGTCGGATAGGAGGAGAAGGAAGAGGAGAGAGAGGAGGAGGAGGGACGAAGAGGATGCAACGGTGGATCCTGACTCTGACAGCCAACAGCAGCGGGGGGAGCAGTCGCGGACTGCAAGTGGTACATCGCCAACAAGAACGGGACAGACTTCGAGTGCAGAATCTGCAGGAGGTCCCCTAGCAGAAGGACAGGATGGTGGACGGGCTGCTGCGGAAGAGGATGCAGATGAAGGAAACGTGGTGGGACAAGCTCTTCTGGCGGCCATGATTGCAGATGCGGAAAATGATGATCGTGTTGAAGAGGGTGATGAAGGTGCCGGTGAAGAAGAAAACGACTCTGATTCTTCGGACGACCTGTATGACTCTTCAAAAGAAGAAGAAGGACCAAATAGCGTAGAGGACCAGGCCTCTTCGAGTAGTGATGATGACGAGGAGGAAGATGGTGATGGAGAAGATGTCAACGGGTTGCGACGAAAGAGTGCTGGTGGATATGCGGAAGAAAGCCAGAACCTTTTGACTCTCCTGTATTCAATTGCTGAAGATCAAGCGCGAAAAGGTATGACCATTTCCCGATAATCGCAAGCGTGGATGAAGTTTTGTTGGTCTTTCACTCATCAGAGATTGCTCATTCAATGGCAGAGGGCTACGTGCACCGATCCATAACGTGCAATCACTGCGGCACATCTCCTATAAGGGGTTTCCGCTACAAGTGTGCAAACTGCGTCGACTACGATCTCTGCGAAGCCTGCGAAGCCCAGGAGGTACACTTCAAAACGCATGTGTTCCTCAAGATTCGCATACCGATACCCCCGTTAGCAAACCCCAGAAGTGCATTGGTACAAGCCTTCTATCCAGGTATTTTTTCGTTTCTATAATCTCCCCGCTCCTGACATATATAACTCATTGGATGTGGCAAAAAAAAACTGACGTCTCCGATGACATTCAAAGGAAAGGAATTCACGAGCAGCGCCCTCAACTTTGATTTCTCGGATCTGCAGAAGAAAACGCATTGTAAGTAAGGAAAATTAGTCACGGTTTTCTTTTGCTCTCTCAAGTGGTATGAAATCCGACAAAAATCCCCTTATCCCATTTTCTTTTTCCCTTTTTGCAAAACTACTCCAGTCGATCAAGTCGAATTGGAAGCATTCTACGAACAGTTCAGATCCCTTTCCACCGTTGATCGTGATGAAGGAGGCATCAACAAGGAAACATTCGAACAATGTCTCGGTCCCCTTGGTCTAGAAAAGAATCTGATCACTGAACGGATTTTCGCCTTTTTCGACCAAGACGGAGATGGTGTCATCAGTTTCACCGAGCTGGTGTGCGGATTGAGTATATTGTGTAAAGGCAGTTTGGATGAGAGGATTAAATGTGAGTACGCTTTGAATTGCAATTCCAGGGCTCATTATGATTATGTGTGCAAACTTGAATCTTGATGCTGACCATGTGTTTGCATATTCTTCCAGTCGCCTTCAAAGGGTATGACCTTGATGGAGACGGGTACATATCTCGGGGAGAGCTGCACAAAATGTTCAAGGCATACTTCCATCTATCCATGGAACTCGTTCGCGATGTGGTGAAGACGATGGAGGAAGGGATGATGGAATCCTTCGATGACGAGGCCGCCAAGCCTGTGAGTGCTGCATTCGCCGCCCCTATACCCGCTAGCTCTGGACCGTCTCACGACAACGAAGCAGAGTCACCCGTGGGAAACGGTGAACACCCCGGAAACGCGGCAGGGGGCGGCAACGCTTCTGGTACAGCTGGTTGTTCATCTTCGACATCGGGCAGTGGTCGCGGTGCTAGACCATTCCGCGGTAAAGGGAAACGACCATCGCATGATGGTGATTTTGCGGGGTCTATTCTTTTGGAGGGTTTCCGCGAACGTGGAGGCCCCTCTGGTACTTCGTATGGTGTTAACACCAGGAGCGGAGGGACGAGCGGTGGAGGCAGCTCAGGTTTGATTGGCCATGGGTCCAGAACCTTCAGATTGCCAAACGGATCGAGTACGAGCCCTCACACACCTACCAGCAACAACGCGCACACACCCTCAGCAGTACAAACGCAGGTGCCTGGAAGGTTAAGTCCGGTTCCCATGGAACACGATTCACTTTCCTCCCCCTCTGGCAGCAGTAACAACAACCATGGACGACCACTTTCTTCCGAGGGTCCGTCGTCGATGCATGCGCACGTGGCGTCATCATCGTACCTTCCCTCGTTATCGGTAGATGAGGATCACATTGTCACACCATACAGCGCGCACCCGGACCACTTCCATGGTGCTGGTGGGTTAGACGGGATGGGAGGAGATGAACATTGGCCGGTGATGGAAGCCATGTCTCAAGACGCCATTGAGGAGATGGTGGAGAAAACGTTTGCGAGTGCTGGTGCGGGCGATAAGGATCGACTCAGCTTTGAAGAGTTCAAAATGGTTGTTGAGAATGATAGCAATATGCTTGCGTGGTTCGAGGCCTTGGGTAAGTTTTTGGTTTCTTTCGTCATTTGATACGTCAATTTTGTTTCCTAAACCTTGCGCATCTTTTTCTAACCTGCTTGCATTTCGATTTCGACGTATCAGGGAGTGTGTTTTAGGTCTGATGATAGCATATATGTGTTGTTGACTTAAAAAATTCAGTTTGATAAAAGATTTAAAACTTAAGACACTGAGAAAGTTGACAGATGAACTCGTCAAGTTTTTCAGACTTCTGTATTAGTCAACCAGGACCCAATGAAAAATGAATGAACGCCGAAGACTCCGCATTGTTGGTAGGAAAAGCTGTTTTCAGTTCCCGTCTGTCCCCGGTCTTATGTCGGGCCAGCTTCTTCAAGCAATTTAGCCTGTCAAGATTGCGGGCGGAAGCAAACTATCTGACCCTATCTGAAACGGGCTTACTGATAACGTTCACCGCCTTGTCTAATAACCCCGGACGTCAAAGTAAGGGCTTTGTGTTAGAAGAGATTTATTTTTAATCTTATTAAGGCTCCTTTGGTAAAGCCCCGTATATATCGAGCATAATTGCCTACATTCTTGGCGTTCGTCATCAATGGAATAAAGATCGACCATGTAATAACCACGTCGGCATTGAGCACTGACTCTTGCCAGCAAGAACGCAGTCGCCAAGTCAGAGAGGGTGTTCTCCTCCTGATACGGCGCTCCCTGCGTCTAATCCCTCTGGATAGCATGTGACAGGCTCGGTATTTCCATATTGCAAGCTGAAGCCTGCTTCTTTGCACGATTATCTGACTCGGAGCGGCCATTCTACATTTTCATTTCCCGCTTCATTCCTGCTTGATATTTTCAAAGTCCGACCGACCACCAGGGTTAGGGCGCCGTATCCTGTGAACACAGGCCAAGCCCCTGTAAGGCGCAAGTCAATACAAAGAGCGAGAAGAGCGGCCGCAAATCGCTGCAGCTGAGAGCATGAAGAGACGACCGACCGGGAAGAAAAGGTCGACCGAAATGCACGTTGGCGACAACGAATTACAGGATCAGGATCGTCGAACCCTGCGAGCCCAAAATGCCAACGACGGAGCCGGGGACGCCATACCTCTCATGCGGCCTGGGTCAGCGAATAATTCAAACACCCAGAGTTGGTTTGCCCTTGAAGAGTTTGAAGACGACGACGAGGATGATGAATACGAGGACGATGTGGGTGTGAGGAGGGGAAATAATGATGATGCTGGAAGACATCGAAAAGAATTGGGGGGAATGGGGGGGTTTGTGTGGTGGACATGGTACGAAATCTCGCGAAGGCGCTGGACATCGTTGGAGAAGATATTGTTGGGTGTGTCTGGGGGGATTTTTTTAATGTTTGTGGTGTCGTTGAGTTTGACTATGCGGAGGGTGAGGGAGCTTGAGTATAAGGTACGGAATAGTCTTTCTGTTGTTGCCTGTCTTAGTCCATATCGCGTATATTGCCAGCTGGATGGACTTGCGCAAGGATTGATTGCGGGTTTGATACGTTCGGCACGTACTTACCTCCGTTTTTGTTTCCCAATGTGCATGTGATGTCGTTTTCTTAGGATCGCGGTCTTTGTCGAACTCCAGAGTGTATTGCCACAAGTTCGCGAATCCTATCTTGGATGGACACGCAGGTGGATCCTTGTGAGGTGCGTATGTCAGATGAGGCACTGTTATGAGTGGATGATTTTGAGAGTATTCTTGACCGATGATTTGTTCGCTGATGATACTAGGTATCGCTTCATTTCCGCAGGACTTTTATCATTACGCGTGTGGAGGTTGGCTGAAACGCACCCAACTCCCAGAAGATAAACCGAGTTATGGAACTTTTAGATTAGTCCATGACGAAAATCAAGTGAGTTTTCTGAGGCCTGAGATTTGACTGTTGTGAACCTGGATCATCCTTCTTCTTTTCCGGTCGGATACGAAAATCAGTAATCAAACTAACCGCACTGCCCCACCCTGGAAGAAAGTTATTAAGGATCTTCTCGAAAACCCATACCCCATCGACAAATCCCTCGATCCCAAAACCCAAGCCCTCGACCGCCAAAACTTTGAAAACATCCAAGCATTTTACCAAAGTTGTCTCGATGAAGACCGTATCGACCGAGCAGGACTTACCCCTCTCATCAACTTGCTCACCAACATCAGCGCCTTCTTCCCCTTGTCTGCCCCCTCCGTACCCGCCACTGCAGCCTCTGGTGCTGGTTTCCAAGGCAAAAACCTTCAAAACCTAACAAAAGCCATCGCCTATGTCCAGCAACTCGAAGTATACCCCTTCTTTGCGATTTACGTTTCTTCAGACGCTAAGAACCCGGATGTGAATGTGATTCATTTGATACAGGAGGGATTGAGTTTGCCTAATGAAGCGTATTATAAGGATGAGGAGTTGATGGGGGAGTATGAAGGTGTGATTGAGAAGATGTTTGAGGATATGCTTCCGAGTGTGAGGGGGCAGGGAAACTCGACGAATTGGAAGGAAGTGGCGGCGAAAGTTGTGCGGTTGGAAAAGGCGCTTGCGAATGTGACGAAGCCACGGTAAGCTTTATTGGGAGTTGGTTTTCCTTGTACTGAAATCAAAGTGCATTTCAAGATACGATGTTTGGGTACCGGTGATGAAACAAGATTATTTTCCAACCTGCCATCTCACATCCTGGATCTTTCCTTCTGCCCACCAGAGACCAAATGCGAGACCCCCTACAAAAATACAACAGCTTCACAATGAAAACCCTTTCCCTTTTGACGCCGGCAATCGACTGGAAACTCTACCTGGACGAGCTCTTCCCACCCACCGATTTCTCGACAGTTATTAACGAAACAACGCCGTTGATTGTTAACGCGCCTACGTTTTTTGGGAACTTGACTGATATTATTGCGAATACGGAGGCGGATGCGTTGGAATACTATATATATTGGTGCGTAAAATCGTATAACCATTTCCTC
>JADGJF010000191.1:0-29774 GCA_027596845.1 Quaeritorhiza haematococci | reverse complement strand
TTCCTGAGCCGGTGGGGGAGCTAGTGGAGATCGGGGAGCTCAAACCGCTCCCGGACGATGAGGAGTCGCTTGACGACATTTTTGTTCTGAGTTCTGTACTTTAGAGTATCCATACAGCATGAGCGTGTCTCCGTGCCACAGGTTTCCCAAAGAAACATGCAGTCAAAAGAACATACATGCAACTAATAAATTTTGGGGTGTATTTGTCGAAGAAAGGGAGAAGGACGAGAAGCAAGGGAAAAAAGAAAAAGGAACAAAGAAGAAAGAAAATGTAGAACAGAGAAGGAAAACGACCAAGAAAGATAGAAAAAAAGAAAGAAACTCGGCCAACAATCAAGTCCACATCAAAGAAACTCCATCTTCCAAGCTATAACAATGGATTCAAAGTTACTATTTTACTGGATTCGCCGCGAAAAAGAAAACACTCTGAAAACGCCTCCGAACAGCACGTTCATTAACCGAAGTCGAGGTTCTCAGCAGGTCGACGAGGACGATAAAGGGACGTTAGAACACCCGCAGCAGACGTGTCAGAGGAAAAGGGACAGAAAAAGGGATGAACGAGACTTCAACGACGGCTTGACAATGCACGCGGGTGACATGGAAGAGCTGCATTGAACGGGAGACGCCGCACATATATACAGTAGGCCGATATCTCGATTGAGACGATTCAATTCCAGCAATAACTTCGTTCATCATCATTGACAGAAAACATACGCAACAGGGAAGTACTAGAGGTCTACAGAAGGCAGATATGTGGCCAAGGGGAAAATATTCGCGCCGGTGGTGTTCCATAATCCACATAGGTACGGTACTTGATGGCGAAACTTCATGAATGCCGGCGCGGTCACGTTGTCGTATCAATGGCCGAATCGAGGAGTATCTGCAGAAAATATGGGAGCGATTCCAGACCCTGGCCAGAAGCATGGGTGGACATAGGTTGACCGTGGCAACACCCCCATGCAACACGAAAACCATCTCCGGTCCATATCGGAGGCACCTTAGAGAGTCAGAGACTTGTACATCCAAAACTCATCTCAACATCGTTTGTGATGTTTTAATCACACTTGCATACATAGAGAAACAAACGAGCTTCAACACCGTTTTCCTTCAGTGCCATCACACATCGTTGGATGTCTTTAGAGTGAAATAAACCATAAGACAAATTACAGGAACCCCGTCGGATTCTAGCAACGTCTCAGTGTCCATTTCGCCCTCAGCATCAATGGTGGTGATGAGTCTGCCTCGCGTAGCAGGAGCAGCTGCGGGTAAAGTCAAGGTGCCAGATTTGGATGATGAAGTTGTGCAGCGCAGTAGGGTTTGAGAGTTGATACGGACAGTTAAAAGCGAGTGATGGCCAAGAAGAAGGCAGGAGGAGCGGTGGTTCATAATGGGGGTTGAGGAGAATATGGCAATAATTTAGTACCTCGAATACAACCCAAAATCGAGATAAACTCAGGAGCCCGCCATCAAAAACAACCCTGGTGCTCTTTTCAGCCCAAATGCGTACGCCTGCCACGAAGCTGACAGCAACATTCTTACCTTTTGTTTCGTGCCTGACGTTACTACGTTGTCTGTACCGATATTGAATTGGAAGTGAGTCGGAGATCTGTCCGGTTGGGGTGAAAAAAGCAGGGAAAACTCAAAGTCAGATGAGAGGTTCACATTCTCGACGAGTAAAACAGCTTCAGAGCTTCATCTCAGTTGTCAAAACTCGGGCCTTGCTTCTGAAAAGAGGCTTAAAAGGGGAAAAGGAAAAATTAAAGTCCCGCCTTCGAACAGAGGAAACGAGACCTTACCTTCTGCAATCTTCAGGATGCCTTTACGAAGCAAAGGAGCAGAAATTGGTCGCCGAGTTGCCATTATGTCAGCACGCAAAGACTCTACCTGTATACACGACGAGACTCTCATTCATCGTGACCGTATTCCGAAGGTTCAACCGCCCGTGTGCAGCAACGACTGTCACGGAAATCAAGACCGACGGCGCGGTACTCAACTTCATCGAACTTCACCAAACGGGGGGAACCAATCCGCCAGAAACGTCACGTCTGTTCCGGGGCCATTGGTCGGGATTGGGAAGGTCCAGGGGAAGGTTCAGGGGGAGGTGGACGAAAGGGCGGGCGGCGGGACAAGGGGTAGGCGAAAGGGGCAGGCCGCCGCGCACAAAGAGAGCTTCCAAGTAAATACACCTACGTGAGACTAGGGTACAATAGGATGTACCTACGAAGTCAACACCACATTCAGCTTAACTTCGTCAGCCAGTCATTTTTTGAGGTGATTTGGTTTTCCGGTGTCACCATGTTCGACGACTGCTGAGGAATGCCCTGAATGTGCGAAAGAGGCGGAGTGTATTGTTTCGGCAAAAGAATTCCCCACGGGTCCCGACCGCAAAGATCAAATCATTGTGCAATTTAAGGAAAAGGCCGCAAAGACCCAATGTCGCTTTCTCCTCAATGATGGTCATTGCGAGTTCGAAGGAAAGTGTTTTTACAAGCACACTGGAGCCAAATGTACAAATCGGGTTCTACGATATCGCGCCTCATTAGCGCTTTATTTTAGCCCTTCTTCTGCCGGTGTCTGCGGCGGCCGATCCTCGTTACTTCTGGTTTAAAATTTGGACCGAGACAATTAAGTACTCCCGCCGGCAGAATCGTCCAAAGCTTGCTCGGTTTCCCTGGAGGTACGATGGATTTTGAAAAAGAGACTGTGTTTCTGCAAGTTCCGAGTGACGGGCAAACCCTACAAGAGGACTCCGAATTTCAGCAGAACCCCACACTATCTCTCTCACCCGTCTCCTCCTGACTTTCGGTCTTCAACACCTTCAGCACCGTGCGATGCTGGTGTTTTCGCGCCGCCGTCACAATGTCAATACTCAAAATATTCGCAAGTACTCGTAATCGTCGTAGTTCACATTGGCTTTGTGCGTCTGCGAAAACCGATCTCGCCTTCCATTGCAGCCAACCAGATGAAAGGCATTGTGTGGACGCAACGCAGCGGCAATGCAGTGGCAGCCGGTTTCACTTCGGTCTTTCGTTCTATTCTCCACGACCGGCGTCTCGAACGTCTCCAAGCCTTGTGACCCGGGCTGTAGTTGGACAAGTTCAAGTGCGCGTTGGTACTATTTGGCCTTTTTGACGACCTTTGATCGATTGAACATGAGAGAAGAGTGAAAGATATATAAAGAAAGCGAATGTCAAATTCGCATACATTGTTGAGTTCTTTGCAGCGCCTGTTGAAAACACAAAAATCTCAACTAAACGAAATAAAAGACCATGAAGAGTTTAGCCGAAGTGGGTATACGCACAATCTTCCATCAGACGTCTTCTGTCGAACCGTAGTAGTTGTTGACGTCCACCTGCTTCATGACCACAACGTTTCCGTAACTCATGTCGACCACCACCAGCACAAGGACGCCGGACCCTGTTCCAAATACCACCACACTTCCGCAGGAATCCTATTGGCTGCTGTTGCGACACATGGGGAGTGACCACTGTTTCCGGGTTCATCTTCGTGGGTGAAGTCGGCAGTGTTGCTGAATTTGGGGTCTGTGACGACGAAAGTGGTGCCGGAGTGGTGGCGGATGTGGATGTTGATTCTTTACGGTGGTCTGGATGTATGGGTTTGCGTTGGCTGACCTCATGACGGCGTTTATGTTGGAGAGGTTTCGGTGGCTGCCGCGGGTTGAGAAGAAAGCAGATGACGACGAAGATCCCAACGTGAAGGCAACGGAGGACGAGTGGGCGAACCAGCACAGACGGGTGGGCCCTGCTGCGGTTGCGGGGGGTTGGGGAAACGAGGATTCACAACACCGAGGCGGGGAATTGCGACTCGAGACGGGCGGTCGATCGGGGTTGCAGGATGTTCGTCGTTTCTCGTCGTTTGAATTGTTGTTGATTTTGAATACTCTTGCGGTTTTCCGGTATGGTGCTGAGCTGATGGAACGCACCGTTAGGCGATGAGGGACCATTTGCTGATTGCGAAACTTTTGAAACTTGTTTGGCCGAAGAACAAAAGGAAGGCAGAAGGGATGTGGAAACTAATATTGATGAACGGAAGTAATTGTTTTTTGTGTTTGAATGATCTGAAAGCTAACTCTGAAAGAAGTCAGAAAAGGAAGAAAAACTAACCGGCACTGGTCATCCTATACCCGACGCGTAGTACCAGCAAACTTTCGTGTTGTTTTCCGTGGGTTCTTCCATAATGGGAGCGCGTGTCAGAGCGCCCGTTGGTCTGTCAACAGTCGGAGTTTGGATTAGTCAGTGGTCCGAGTGACACTGAGTGACACACGAAGGGAAAGGTGTTCTCGTGTTTCATTGACGTCCTCTCGCTCTCCGCCTGCTCTCCGGCCAGATCAATGTGTCAGTGGCAAGATGATGTCAAGGCCGCCGGCGTCACTGACGGATGGTAATACCTACCTGTATTGGACGGTTCCGATCCCCCACAGACGAAGGAAACAAAGACGTCTTTTGCGAAGTCGCGAAATTGGCACTCAACGTACCCGACACCTGACTGAAGGGCTCTTTCATAGTCTATGTGCTAATGCGGCACCTGAGCGATATTTACTAGGTGTTTTGTACACTTTCTCTTCTCCACATTAGGGACAATCTCACATTGCTTTTCATTTTTTCTAAACTATCCCCACCAACCCCACACAAACCTTGCGAGGTTCGCGGCAACTTCGTCGAACATTGGTCAGGAGCGCCAGCGGGTTTCGAGTTTTCTCGCTCAGAATGGTTGCCGTCTGTTAAGATTCCACAGTCGAAAGGCTTTGACGCCATGTCTGTGATAGCTGCTTCAGATAACAAGCTCCCAATCCCAAGTATGAGCGTCGCCGGGAGTAAATGACTTGCTCATGTGCTTGTCTTATCATTCAATAACGAACGTTGCTCACTTGAAAAATCTGAATCGATCGTGTTGGGGACGCTCTGCGTTTGAGATTTCCCCAAAAGATAATTTCACATCTTAGCATAATCTTCCTATCCGCACCATCCGACTTTTTTCGCCAGCCCCCATGCATCCAACGTCCTATACCACTACTTAAGCCTAATAACCTATTCGACTTCTACCACCTCAAAAATCACGACCCACCTAGTTCAGCCCGTTTTTCCTTCATTCTCCTTACTCACTTTGTCACCTCGCTCTTTTGCAACATTTCCCACTCGATTTTGCACTCATGAACCGTCAAAGATTCATCCCGCTTGCGATCGAGTTGAGTGAGAAGAGTATTGATTTCTCCGCTCTTTGCAGGCTTAACTTTCCTTTTCTGCTGCGTAAGGAAGATAGTGAGGCACACGGATCTGGCACGAAACATAACGGTAGCGACCTATCCAAGGCATTTGACGTTTCGACTGCTGGACCTGGTCTTGCTCTGATGGTAACGCGAACGCACTCCGAAATTTGCAGCATACGATGTAGGTGATTGGAGCTCCGACAGATGTCCCGTACGTCCCTCGTTTTCGACGCTGATGCACACGGATCCCGCAGATGGTTCACAACAAGGGAAACCCGACAGCCCATGAATGTCGGAACACCAGATGATCCAACTGATGTAGGAGCAGTGAATTCGACCGAAATGCTGAATTGTTTCGAGATACATTTTCGTGTTGCTGAAGACCTCATCAACTTCAATCGGCTGCAATCAGTCACCCCACATTCTGAAAAACCCGGAACCCCTTCTTGACCCTATTGCACGTTGCCAAAGCACAGCGTTGTACATTTCGGTTGCTGAAGGTGAGTTATTCTGCTGTAACCGCACTTCGCCATCCTCGCTAGCTTCCTTGGTGCTTACCAGTCGTCGTTTTCGTCCTCCTTCAAACCTTGAACAGCCGTCAAGTAGTGTCTCGTGCACAGATCTCAGCCTTTCAGTTATATATCAAATACATATCGTGAACCACTCAGCGATATGCGTTCTTTTTGCGGCGAGTGGGGGTGATCTCCGTCAACGTCACAGCAGTCCACGATGCGTTGCGTTCGGGCAACCGCATCCAAAGTGCATCAGAAAATCAGATAATGAATTTAGGAGGTTTGTCACTCAACTGTGCCGCAAAGGGTAAACGGCGGCTGGCGAACCAACCACCAACCCCAAAAATACTTTTTTTGATAGCCGCCTCGACTCCACGCAATACTCACTGGGTTCACCGCTTGCTTTCATGGTGGTAGTCTTCGACTTTTCGAGTTCCATTTCCGTGACGCCGAACGATTCGTCTTCTCTTCTGAGATGTTCGACTTCGGGGTGAAATGTGAAAAATGCGCATAATCAGCAATCGGACAACCCAACCCAATTGGAGTACTACTTCAAAACTGATCGCGAGGATTGTCACAAACGCAGATGGCACACCAAGCGCGAAAAGCTACTCCCCTGTTGGTTTCTCGTCGAGGATCGGAAATGGCATGTAACTTGATGATGATTGCTTTGGTAATGTGAGGTTTTGAAGCGCGACAAGCGGGTCCCATATTTGGCGGTTCATGACATTATCTGTGAAAATGACAAAAAGATCGGTTCGCATTGGGACAAATGTTGGAAAAAGAAGGAGGCGACAAAGCACCAGACTTACCGGAATTTACCATGTTCGTGATGCGCAAGATGCAAAGACAGAGGATTCGTCAGGTTTGAACAACCTCCCACTCTCCAGACCGTAGGTGTTGAGCGTACCTACTGATGGTGTAGGATATTTGAGCAGGGTGTCAAAGTGCGACATGATGCGCTCGACCTGCACCTTTTCGAACGAATCTGTGCAGGTTGATGTTGGCTGCAAATGGTTCCGAGGACACGATGAAAGGGAGTCAAAGCGGGTATTCGACATCCTCTCTGGTAAGGGCCAACAGCTCAAGTTCGTCGTTTCCACTCCTCGTCAAGTTCCTTGAACCATTTTCCGTGGGATCCTCCAAATTCTGGAATACAAGAATTGTCTCGAATATTGCCTCACCAGAGGCAACACCAGCCCACTCTGCACATCGCTAAGTCTGAAATGCGAGTGCGGCAGAGACGTGACGTGGCATTCCTGCAACTCGTTTAGAATATCCCCAAGCGTCGGATGGTCCTGCGCAGCGACGGGATTAGGAATGGTGTTGATCAAAACACCCACGATCCTACGAGAAAACAAACTGTTTTGATGGTGAGTGGTTGCCAAGACACTCTCGAAAGTCAACAAAGGTGCAGTATTTACCTCTCAACTCAGCGCAGATGTCACAGATCCGTACACCACTACATCTTTCCGGGCATAATGTTTATGACCAGCGCCCAGATCGCTTTGGCAAGAATGTTGTGAATGTTCGTTTCGGCCGGCAGAACTTCGCCACAGCTGCTGGCAACACCGACGATGTGTAGCGAATGCTTGAGAACATTTGGCCCGCTGCCGTCACAGGTCGCCGCAGGGCCACCGTTCCCACACTCACCGTGTTGCGTAAAGCATCGCTCCAAAACGCCGCACTCTCACTTTCTCCGAATTTCTCGGAAAACACCACATAGTCACCGGAAACTCGATGGACCGGCGGAAACCATGTTCTTCCCGTTGTACTGCTTCACGAAATCGCCGATGACAAGAGGCATGGACCATCCATCCATAATGGAATGTCCAAACCAGCTTGAACGTTTCTGTTGTGAAGAAATGATGGAGCAAACGACATCGTGAATATGATGATGGTGATTTCAAGAATGACTAACGCATAAAGCCGCAGAGACCCTTCCGAGTGCGGAACGATGATCATGGGATCGTGTGTACGGATATCTGGGAAGCGTGCAATTTCTGCACCGTCAACGAGTTCGAGCAACGCATCTTGCGCTTCGAGAGACTGGAATCGGCTGAGATAGTTGAAAATACGATCGACAACTTGCAGGCGCGCATTCTTTCTCAAGTAACGCGCAAGGCAAACGTGAAACCACGATCAGGTATCAAGCAGATACCTTCCTTCGCAGCCACAATGAACGCCCCAGTGTCGGTCAACGCATCTTTCTCAAACCCATCTACACAGAAGAAGACCGGGTACACACAGTTGTAAACCATCCAACCGTTCGAGTCACGTCAAGATCAGTGGACCAAGGTTCACGACCGTGCCCTTCCATGCTCAGATCTGGGCTGGCTCCTCCACTCACAGCCGCAAACACATGAGAAATCCTGCCAAAATCAGATCTTGCGTGTTGGTCTGGTACGCAGTGTTGCCCTCATCCGAAAGGTTGGCCAACGCAGGCTCAAGAGTCGCAGAGAAAGTCCAGGTCGTTGCGTCGTTCTGCGACAAGTCGGGCGACTCAGTGCTATTCATCAGGTGATAAAAACAGGGCAATTCAGTAACCCGCTTTCAGAACCTTTATAGTCTCAAATGTCAATCAATCTGAATACTGAGCACATACCTTATTTGATACAAGCCCCGAATGTGCCAAATGAAATCTCGTGCATTTTTAGACCAGCTGGAAATAACTGGAACAAGCCTCACGAACTCAACAACAATGCTGGCAACACTGCGGCCCTCAGCTCATATTTAAACGAATCGATTCCACATCGCACAAGACAAAGCTGGCACTCACAACAAAAGATAGAAACCAGACGAAACAAACATTGGAGGAAGATTTCAAAACCTATTATTATCATCACCAAAAGGGCGGAGTCACAGCGACAAGGGTCAACCGGTTATCCTTGAGTTGCATTAAGAGGGGGTAGAATCAATGACTCTTTGACAAAAGGTCGTGGTTGTAAAAACAATCGCACCCAAATGGACACCATTTGTAATCATATTCAGGTAAGTAGCGGCATGGCTTGGTTTTGGCCACAGTCAAGAACGCCGAATTGAGTTCTTTCTTTCGGTCAGCTGTTGTCGGGAATTCATCCGCCGGGATGATGTAGTGGGCAAACTGGCGACATAGTGGGCATGACTATAATGAGAAGTACTTAATATACACTGCCGTTGGAAAGGAGATGATGGTGCCGACGATCCTTACCAGCCGCACCCAAGAATCGGCCAATGCTTTTGGCTTTGTGCGGGGATTCCGCCAGTCGGCCAGGCATCCATAGCAGAAGGAATGGTCACACCATGCTGTGTATTGGTGTAGGGAATGGGAGAACAGTGTGAGGAGAGAAAAGCGCACAATGTACGAAGACCAATCAGAAATAAATCAGCATGAATGAAGCGCAGATGCGGAGGTCAGGGTAAACTTTTGAATCCAAGAGCGGATAATCACAAAAGGCACTGCAAACAACAATCGCCAGATTTCTGTCGTGGAAACAGGATACGCACGCAGCAAACCAAATTTACGGGGCCGTTGTTTACAAATGCCGCAAATTATTTCGGGTTCTTCATGAGAAAAGCGGCATCTTTTGCCTTTTTTGCACTTTCCCGCTTGGAATTGGCGACAAAGAGGCTTCGAAACACTGGATAGTTGAACATGAAATGGTTCAGTCTTTCTGATGATCCACGCAATACAAGTGGTCGGAATTTGGTGTTTGGACTTGTAAAATCTGCGACCAGAGTGACCGTTTTTTCCGCCAATGCAGGCAAACAGTTCAAATGTATTGATTTGAATACTTACTGCGGGGCATCCTTCCCCTCCATTGGCTCTAGCTCGCCGGACGTTAGGGACGTCGATCGAGGTGTTGGTGTTTGTCGGAGTTTGGGGTTCTCGTAACACGTCAGGTTGGTCCCGTAGCACTTGGCTCACAGAAAGTCAAGAAAGGAAGCTCCCACAACTCTGCGCGCAAGTTGCAGAGCAGCCCAAGAGCAGCCCGACTACACCTCTCCCCCCAACCGCTTCGCCTCACCCATCTACTTTCTGCAGATGAACTGGTTCTTATTTCAGATACTCCAGAGGATCTTCGCCACTCGCTGATAGAGTTGGAGGTTTGGTGTCGGAAATGGACAGTGATCGTCAACAGCACCAAGTCAGAAGCCATCAGCATACGAATGAGAGATTACCCAGCGGAGTGGGAGTAAAACACTGGAGCCATTGTGAGCAGAACATCACCACTTCCCCTCCGAACAGGTCCTGCATCAAGTGTATACAGCAAAACGTTTGTATATCCGTACTCTTGGCATGCCAGAGTTCAACCTGCCATCTTCAGGCTGGTTCAGCCGCCTTCTGTCGCTTGTCGACGAGCTGGACTTGCACGCGTTGTGCACCAACTCAGCAGCTCTAAGACAAATCACCAAAACAGAGCGGGCTGAGATGGTAAAGGGTTCTTTTAGATGCTCGTGATTAGGAAGCATGGCAGGACGCCCCTTTTTGCTCCCAACAACGCCTCGTCATCTAGAGACAGGTCACTATGGATATAGGCGAACACCAACGTTGGTTGTTGCGGCATGATTGTGAGAACCTCTGGTAGGGCAGATTTTGAAGGGGGCTCCTGGTTGGCCATTCGAAGCATAACCTCCACGACAGATCTGTGCCTTGTCGATTCTGTCATGCCGCCACTGAAAATGGACCACATCCTGGTTGAATCGAGGCGGAGGGTTTCTGCACCAATCGCGTAGATAGATGTATATGGGGTGGAGCGAGGCAAAGAGATAGAATTATTATTTTGATGACCCTTGGCTTGCCAACACACGGCCTCTCCGCGCAGTGCCAATCACACGACGACACGAAGACCAAGCACAAATAAATGACGAGTTCCATCGGAGATTAACATTTTTGAAGTGCAAATGGGGAGGACAAAGTCCAGGTTGAGAATGCAAGAGCGGAAAACCAGTTGACATGTTTTTGCCGACGAAACAGCGTACTCACGCAGCAGCCCATATTTTTTGGGAGGGCAAAGAAGGCAACAAATGTTGCTTTTCCCATGTGGTCCCTTGTTGGTCGTGGGAAAAGCGACATTTGTTGCCTTCTTTGCATCCTCCATCCAAGAAATACTAGCGGCAAGGAGGTTTCACCGGTTGAGTGCTGGATATTTGGATGGAATGGTTAGTTTTGCTGAGGACTCATGGATGACTCAAGCAAAGCGAATTGATCATTTCGGCGTCTGAATTTCAAAATAATAGACCAAGATTGACACCTGTTTGAGCCCATGCGAGCAAACGAGTTGAGCGGAATCGGATAGTTTACTTCCTTGGGGATTATGTTTTCGTCCATCGTCGGGTTTTCACCGTTGTCGCCCTGGTTGTCGGCGGTGAGCTTGTTGTGTCGGAGTTCTTTTGAATTACCTAATATGCAGCCGTAATATGCAGAGATTGGCCCGTAGCACAAGACATCTCAACTCCACACGGGGAGTTTTGGTTCAAACTTTTCAGTGAAAACAGGAATTCTGGTTCTCGATTCTCAAGACGCTCAGAGGTTCCCCAAAAGAAAAAGAGCTTATGTACCAACCTAGAACTTCGTTAACACGGCCTTCCACCCTTGCGAGGTTTCGCGTCAAGTCGGACAACTTGCCCGTGGTCGAACGGCATTCCTTGGCAACCTTACCTCTGCCCGAGCGAAAGATTCCTTCGCATCAGATGCTCTGCACTCCAACTTTTCTACACGCGCCTCAAAGCGCCGGAGGGTTTTTTGAAACGCCTCCAAGCTCATGAACTGGACTTGGGCTTCACGTCTCGTTAAGCGTTCGCTGACGGCTTCCTGGATCGTCGATTCGAGAGCGGTTTCTCAACGTGCGTAGCTCGGCTTCAGTGTCGTTGTTGGTGGGTTGGACGGAAACGGCAGTCACGACCCTCTCCGTCGGGTCTCACGACATTGTTTCTATCTATGGTCTATGAAGGTGTTGCGGTATGTTGGGGAAACGGTGTGTGAAGGTGAATAGGAAAAATTTCAATCCTGTGCATCTTTGACGAGGTTGTGTTACTCGTTGGAGGTTGATAAATATTAGTTGACCAATCATATTTGTCATGCAAGACAGCTATGCATGGCGCTCGCTCTCGTAGACCGTCAGGGGCCGAGACTACGTCGGAGAGTGAAGCTAAATATCACTGTATTAAAACGCGCTTCTAGTGAGGTGGGTTTGGACGCCGGGGCGCTCATGCTGTTTCTGTTTCTTGGACGGAAATTTTCGATTCCCACGCGAAAAAGGCAAATTGAAAATCACACGTATTCTTTCGTATCAGATTCACTGTTCACGCTCTCCAGCCACCTCCTTCCCGGTGTCTCCCCAGAATACTTGCAAGTTGGAATGTACTTGCGCAGCAGTCTAACCTAATGCAGCGGGTATGTTGGTGGGGACGAAGAAGAGCGGGTGAGAGCGGGCTGGAGACCGGACCAAATCATTTCACATTCACATTTTGAATACGAGTTTGCCTGTCTGGACAAGTGTCAAACAGAGAAGGGGGTATGAGCAGCTCTCCGGACCGTTCAGATTCATTGAAACCCTTTTCATTCTCTGGGGCAAGTACATTAATGTCCTTGGTAGGTTCACGCGTCAGATCCCGGCAAGTAAGATGACAGGAGGACGCTTCAAGACGTAAGTGTAGAACGTCGGAGTTTGAAGTGTCCAAGATATAACCTCATTGGCAAGCTGACATCACATCTCACATTCAATCAGCCTAGCGTTTCATCCTGCGACTGTGCTCTTGTCTTCGCTATTAAATACCAAAGCGATGAATCAGATGTTGCATTTGACGTAGCCAATAATGCAGCCAACTCAACTTACTTGGTCATGAGAATCTCCAAGTCATTCAAGCCCTCGAAAATATCGGCTGCAGTCATCATTTTGCCTTCAATCTTCAACCAAAAAGGAAAGGAAAAGGTTAAGGCAAACACAATAAATGACTGAGAAACAAACAAGGCGCAGATCAACATCAAGGTGCAGACGTTAACAGACCTGAAGTAGGGCATACAAACAAGTGTCTAAGGTGCGAACCCTGCGGTTTCCAATCTTCACTTCTTTCGGCAACGGAAACAGTTCACTTCCCTTGAGCCCGTCACGAGCCTGTTCCCTAACACCAGCCCGGTATCTGGAGCTCTTGAATCAACCACCATTCCGCTGGGGGTGAAGTACTGGACTTGAAGTTCATTGCTCCCGCTCACACTGAAAACAATATGCTTGCGAATCTCCTCCTCTTCATCTAGGTAACCGTTCCCTTCGCTGTTGCGTACTCTACCGCAGGTTTGGCGGTGATGGATGCCCCCGGCATCGTCGGGTGTTGGGTGTTTTGGGCTGGACTCAACCAAAGCCGAAGCCGACAAGGATGAAGACAGAACCCGCTTGCGTCTTGTCGACCCCCACCTGCGTGTTGGTTCAAATCAGAGAAAGAAAGCGACGAAGGAGAAGAAGATAGAATGCGTGGCCATTTTGAGCGTCTCCGACGCCGATGCTTTCGAGTTTTGAGGGGGGTGTCCGTCTCACTGTCTTTGTCCTCGTCTTCGTAGATGGCTTCACTCTCCCGACTTTGACATGCTCCTAGACCGTACTTGTTGCCCTGTCTCGACTTTGGTCTTTTTCGGATCGGCAGGGAACCAGAACTCCGTCTTTTGACTCCCCGGATATTCTCGATGACTTCCTCATCACCGCGACGCAAGCCGCTCTCTTCTCCGCCAATATCTCTTATGCCGTCTCCATCATTCTCTTCCCCGCCGGCATCACCGCCCTCTGAGTTGCTCTCTTCCGGATGTCTTCCCCGCCGTCCACGCCATTCTCTTCGCAGCCGTCATTACCACCGCTCAAGGCGCTTTCTTCCCAACTGTTACCTTGCTCGCCGTCACTGTCATCCACTCCTTCACCGTTGCTCACCTCGTCGTTTTCAGCCCCACCGTCTCTACCATCTGTCCCGGGCTTTGGCAACCAGCTCGTGCAACACGCAAGACTTTCCTCGAGTGTTGACTTCTCTGTCGGATGTTCGCGCTATTGAGGTGGGTGTTGAGGCGAAAGGTACGTAAGTTGAGAAAAATGTGGGCGATACTCAAACAAACCTCACAAAATCACCAGTCGATAAATGTCCTTGTTAAGCGCATGGAGCACGCCCCATGCGGTTATACCATAAATGAAGTTGTCCCCGATTCTCAGGGCTCAAGCGAATTGTCTCAGCAGCTTTTCATCACCTTCGTCCAGAGTGCCCGCATGATATTTTTCGTCATTGTTGAAATCAAATTGGTCTAAATCAGCGCATCCGATCGAAGGTAGGATGTGTTGTTGAAAGTGAAGCAACTTCTGCACGTCTGGCAAAGCTGAATGTCGGATGTTTTCGTTGAGAGAGCGCGACGGCCCAGCTTTGGCGGTGGGGTCTTCGACCATCATCATGCAATTTCTTTGGATGGAAACGACAAGAAGTCAAATCAAAAATCACATCCTGCTATTGTTCTCACACTCTCAGGCAGTCTCCCCAGTGTCTCCCACTGCAGAACCTTCCAAACTTGGTTGAAGGATGGCAAGATTGAGAAGAGCTTTTGGACCGTGGTAAACGAAGAGCCAGAGAGGAAGCTGCTCCAAATGCCACAACAGAGCACACCGAAGACAGTTCGGAGTGCGGCAAGGGTGGACATTGTTGCAGAGCGGGATTTGAAACTTTGCAGCGGAGTTTGGGGCAGTTGGACCACCATCAATTCTCTCTTTGTGTTCCCTTTCTTTACCAGGTTTTATGGACAACGTTCGTGTAACAATGATCTCGGGCAAGTTGAGAAAATGTCAACATTCCCTCTGAATCCACACTCTTGCATTGACTCTTGCTCGCAAAACTCTTCTGAGTTCCATGTGACGCAGTCGGAACGCAACCCAACCTACTAGGACGCCCCACATCGTAATCAGGTCAGTACGCTGGAATAAGCAGTCTCCGTTGCGTTGCGATTCATTCACTGTGGGCTTCGCTCTAACAGGATCTGTTCTGCTCCCCCGGGCAAATAGCTTCTTCTGAAGCAAAGCGAAAAAATCTAGAATAAAATGGCAGAATTAGCTCCTCCGCATGCGACGGCATCGCTCAATGCAGCAGTTTCAATTGAAGAGGAGCGCAGAAAGAAACTACTGGCCGGTCGCAAAAAGGTGGGTTGCTCTGTTCTTGGAACTTGGAAGGGATGATTGGCAGAGGGTTATCCGAACGGCTGGACCAGCGCTTTGGGGGAAAGGGGGAAAGTGCGTTGACGGGGTGAACGATGTTTATCAGGACCTTCATATCGCATGCTTATCCTCATTACTTAGTTCGTTCAAGTCAGATATTTGCCTTTCTCACACTTTTTGAGTTCGCCTCGTTTTTCGCACCCTTTCTCTCCTCCTTCCACCTTTAGTTGAAGAAATTTCAAAAGTCTCGCAGCAGCAAACCGTCATCCATCGCTCAATCGACAGCAGTATCGAAAACACCAACGAGCCCTCAAAAACCACGGAACACATCGAATCAACGAGGTACCAACGCTAGGATGGTCGCTGTTGTTTCCGAGATACCGGCACTGGCGACAACTGGCACATCACCAAAACATCTTCCTGAAGCCCTCCCGGCGGCATTCAAAGCTTCCCCAGTCAACGGTGTATCTTCCGAAACTATCTTGGTGACAACTGCGGTGGAACTGATCACGCAAGATGCTGAAATTGAACAAAATCATACTCCTCAACAGCCAGTGACAAATCTTATCGTTGCCGAAAACTCCTCAATAACCAGAACCTCAAATCAATCTCAGCAAGACGAAGATTTCGGTTCGTTCCAAACCAACAGTAGCAAAGTAAACCCTCTCGTACTTCTTGACCCTCTCCAGCGACCTTCGTCACCCATTGATGCCTTCTCGAATCTGACTCCAGCATCCCCAGCAAAGTTAGATTCTCTGAAGATATCGGACAATAACCAGAACATCACACAAGCATCATTAGCAACAAAATTGACGGCAACAAGTCGTGCTCCCCCCCCGATCAGACCCCCGTCTCCATCTAAAATCCCGCGCCCAATAACTGTGAACCCTTGTTCCCCCAACCGCTCGCAACCACAGCAGGCCTCCCCCATCTCTGCCGGTTCGCCCACTCGTCTTCTGCCGGCACCAGAAACGCATCCGCCAACCAAGTTACAAACACAAACTCAAAATCGCCGGCGGTCTTCGTCGGGGTCTTCGGCTTCATTTGCTTCCAGAACTTCCTCAACATCCCGCAACCGTTATGCTACTTCTCCGATTTCTCCTACTCGCACACAAGAACAACAAGAACAAACCAATGAGGCAAAAAGTCACCCATCAGTACCCAACCGATCACGGCGAGGTTCATCAAAAGAGCGATCCCCATCCATGTCATCGTCGGCTTCTTTCACATCGTCTGTATCGTCGTCTTCCGCTTCTCAACCCGCAGCACCCGCAGCAGTCTCTCCAACAAAACACCGCCCAAGTCAGCAACCGCAAACCCCTTCATCTCCCATAAAGACAAGCTCCACCACCAAGAATCAACATCCCCATCCGCCACCCACTTCGTCGCCCACAAAATCTAAATCAGCAACACTGCCGGGTTCACCCACAAGAGCGAATCCCATAACAATGAAACCTCCGCGTTCGCCGCAACAACAGCCAATGGGAAATTCCAGTGGAGGTGTAATGGTACTCGGGACAGGGCCCGGTGTTGTCGGCACGATGAGTGTTGGTGGTGTTGGATCGGGAAAGGGAAAAGTTATGGTCATGAAGCAAGTGGAGAGGACAACGACAACTACGGTTCGACAGAAGACGTCTTATGAAGGCTTGTGCGTTACCTTTCTTCCAAACTTTTCGTAGTCTTTCCATTTTTTCCAGTTTGAACATGTTTGTGCTTCAATATTTGCTGTGAGTTACCCGTGTATGCATATTTTTGACACCTTCCTTTTTGTCTTTCGCTTTGCCCTCATTTTTAACCGTCTGCACAAAGGCCAACAAGCGGTAATGGTACCACCACGCGCATATACACGTCCAACTCCAGGCCTGCGACCCCACGGACGCCGCAGCAGCTTGCGACTAAGGTAAGAGTTGAGAAGATACTTTCAATATAGATCATCCAACATCTATCATACAGGGTGCGAGAGGGGAAGACGAAGCAGAGAATAATCAAGCTCGGTGGTTTTCTTCATGGATAATCAAAATTCCTCACTTTCACCCATCATCGCACGGTTTTCGATCATCCAGCTCAATTCCCGAATTGCGAGTGAGATGGCAGCCTACCAAACGCAGGTCAAGCAGTTAAATCAGGTAATTCTCGCACCTCACGAAGGGAAACCTATCACTGTCCGATTTCCTCTTGCTGTGTACCCCCATCCCTGGTAGTTGATGAATCGATTCACATTTCCGCTTTGCTTCTATTCCCGCCCTTGCACTCGAATTCAACCAGCAACATACCAACCGTACCCTCTCACCCAATCGCCGGAAGTCCTCCCCAGTCCCTTCTTCCACACCATCCTCCTCATCGTGGCCACAAACCAGGGCTCTCGGTCTCGTCCAAACCCAGACTGCTCCACTTGTCCCGACAGCAAGGGAAACCAATGACGCAACAACCACATCAATTCCTCTTTCTGCCACTTCGGACGACTTTGATACTCTTCGAAGACAGTTGGAGGTTCGCAATGCAGAATTGGCGATTTTGGGGAGAATGCTTGCCGGTGCCGCTGATCTTGAACAAGATGTAAACCCCGGATCCACAGCAACAGAAGGTCCATCTGCAGCGGCGGAGGTTCGGAATCAGTATGAATCTGATATTGGTACGGTGAGAGGGTGGAACCGGCAACTGAGGATGCGAGTTCGTCAGTTGGAGAATCAGATTCGGGATATGGGTGCTACTGCCACGATCATGTCAAGCGGACCCGCTGCCGCTCCAGCCACACAAACGCAAACGCAGCTGATGATCGAACCTGTCGCTGAGACACCATCACAACGTAATTCTGTGACAGTTATTCATGCAGACGCCGGAGTGCAGACGCATCCAACGCATGGTGAATGGGTACGCAGTGCCTCGACGCAGACACTTGATATGTTGTTCACAACAACGACTTCGCCAGTTCCTGCCTCCGCTGCGATCGCAACAGAGAAACCGGAAACGCGGCTAAATGTAGAGTTCCAAAAGGAACGAGATAGTTTCCAAACCCGTATTCGAGAGCTGGAAGCAATGCTCGAAGAGTACCGAACGAGCATTGACATTTTGGGTAATGACAATGCGGATATGAGGGTTGAAGTCGCGAAGTTGTCCCGATTGTTGAAACAGGGTGATGCGAAAGTGCTGTCGAGAGGAGAACAAAAGGAGGGGACGGACGAGGAGGTCGATGCACTCTTGTCACGCCTCCGTACCTTGGAACCTGAAAACGCGTCCCTCAAAGCCTCTCTGACTCATCTCCAGACCACCCACGAAGGTTTGTACGCCCAAGTACAGAATCTCCAACGAACACTGAATGAAAAAGACGCCGAAGTCTCCAAAATGCGATTTAGGCTGGAGAAGGCCGAGGGTGACCTCCAAACCGAACGACATCGGGTTATCGAGCTTTTGGAGGAACAAGAGCGTCATAGAACTCACGAGAAGGAGAGGAATGCGATGCTGGGTCGGATGCGGAGGGAGCAGGAGGAACACGAGGAGCACCAATGGGGCCGAATGCGGGGGGAGATCCGTGAGGCTGTTGAGCGCGCTGAGAAGGCAGAGGCGGAAGTTGCCCGTATGAGGGCGATGGTTGAAAAGATGGAGAAGGATATAGAACGGGAGCGGGAGGACTGGCGGGTGCGAAGTCTTCAGTGGGAAGAAAGGGAAAGTAGCACTATGCGCGAGGTTGAGGCACGGACGAGGGACGTCGAGGTTTCACAACTGATGGCGAAGACGATGTCGGAGAAGATTCGCGGGATGGAACAACAAATGGCGGCAGAACGTTGCACACACGAAAATGGGGCCAAAGAAGCTGTTGCAAAAGCGACCCAAGAACTTGAACAACGCCTCATCGACGCGCGGATCGAACTTGATCTTGCCCGCGATAGATGCCAGGAACTTGTTGAGCATAATCGAGAACTCTCGAGCCAACTGGACGAAGTCCGTCAAAATGTCATTCACGAACCTTTTGCGTCACCACAGCTCACAACCTCATCCCTGGCTGCACCATCGGCCCTGGTGACCTCTTCTTCTGCTCTTTCGACACTCCCCAACTCTCCGGCTCCCAACGCGCAAGCCCTCTCCGAAATCTACAAACACGTCATCATCGAAAACGAATCCGCACGTAACCGCGTTGCGGAACTTGACCGCGAAGCAACGTACCTTCGTGACGCGCTCTCCCGAGCAACAGAGAACGCCCGAATAAAGGAGGAGGTCTTGAAACGTGAAATGGATGCTGTGCTTTACGAGAATTTGAGGATGATGGAGGAGGTTGATGGTGTGAGGAAGGTCATTCTTGGAGTTGTGAGGGGTGGTGCCTTGGGCTCTGCTGGTGGGGACGCCGGTGGAAGTGCGTTGGGTATCACCCCTGCAATTGGTAGTGGTGAAGGATCGGCGGGTGCATCTCCTGGGGTTTCTGCTTCGGCTTCAACGGCAAAAGTGGATATCGAAGGATGGATTAGGTGGATGGTGAATGAGTTCCGCGGATTGTCGGATCGATTGGATGAGGCGCATGCGGTAATTGATATGCAACACAACAAGTTGGAGGCGCTTTTACTGCAACAGCAGCAGCAACAACAACAACAACAACAACAACAGGCTGCAGCTTCTGGGTCAGGATGGGCTTTAGGGTTGATTTCGGGTCGTCGCAGAGAGGGTAGCGTTGCGTCCAATGGCGGTGGTGCCATCACTGCCACAGCAGATCTTCCTAGCAACGCAGCCGTCCCTTCAAACTCTGTTAGTGGTATCGCTGCTGCATCGACATCGACGGGAATGCACCCGCTTCGGCACCAGCCGTCCACTACATCGCTCTCATCGAATGTGTCCTCTGCACCAACAAGTGCAGCCGCAACGGCAGCCGCAGCTTCGGTCGGTACTTCCTTGAATCTGATGGTGCGTCGGGTCACGGACGCGGAAGCACAAACAGATCCGATGCTTGCCTTTAGGAGGATGAGTACGATCAAGGCGGCACTTGCAGCTTCTGCTGTTGGTGGAGTCCGACTATCGGCGGTTAACGACACTGCTTTGAATGAAACGGCACTCAAAGGGATCCTCGTAGGCGTTGATGGACACCTCCGGCGGTCCCAGAGTCCCGAACACACCATTGAAAATGCAAAGCCGCAGCAAAGCGAAATGGATTTGCCCCATCAAAATGCTGTGGCCTCGTCGAAAGAGAGAAGGCAGAAGCAGCGATCGCGCAAGAGTGGTACATCTAGAAATCCTGAAGAAAAAGTGGGAGCTGCAGCTCTTGAATCCCAAATCGCCACCCTCCGTGCTCAACTCGCGTCTCTTACACGCTCGCACGTGCACCTTCAACAGACCTCAAGCACCACAAAGGAGCAATTGGAGTACCAGATGCGTGTCAACGCGGAAATTAAGCGTTTAGTTGTCGATGTGATTATGGGTCGGGGCGGTGCGAATGTTGCTACAACTGGTGATATGGAAGAGCCGTCCTCACTGTCGATCGGGATCGCCGATGCCTTTGGAGCCACCGTTTCTACCCCAACTACCGCCACCGGATACGATGACGATGATAACCAGACCGCATCTGATGCAGCCGGAACTGATGCGGGGATGGTAGCTGCGTCTGGCACCACGGGGAGGACAAGTTTAAGCGATGAAGGCTTGCGTGTCCGCCTTGTTGAACGATACAATGATGCATTGGTGGAGATTGGGAACTTGAAGGCTGAGATTGAGAGATGGCAGATGCGTTGTGAGGAAGTAGAGGAGGTTGTGGAGCAGTGTGTTTTGGATAAGGTTGTTGTACAGCAAGAGACTGGCGAGTCGGCAGAGGATGAAGAAGACGATGAAGGAATTGAGGAGGAGGACGTGTTAGAGGAGGGAGAAGAGGAAGAAGCTGGAAGCGATGCCGAGATTGCAAATGAAGTGGCTGCAAACGGTGCCGTGGATAAAAATCTGAGCACAAAATTGAGCACCGCTTCTCCTGCATTTGTGGGCACCGATATAATCTCAGCGGCATCAAACACTGGCGTCGTCGAAGTGAGCGATGAGGTACCGAAAGTCAACGATAACTACGCGCTTAGTCACCTCCAAAGAAACCCGTCACCATCAAATTCGGCGACACCCCCCGAAGGCACCCCACTTGGAAATGCGCCTGCTGAGGCCAACATTTCCCCTGGACTTCCTACGTCATCACCGCCACTCACTGTGGCAACGACCAAAACACCACCGAAACCTCTCCCGCCCCTCCCAATTCCGTTTTTCGATTCCACCCGGAGACGCTCAACGGCCACAATATTGATCAGCCCCTCAAATGCTTCGGCAGAACCAGCCACACTGACAAATCTTACGAGGGCCTCCTCGAGCGAGTCCCTGGATGAACTGAACTTCAACAAATTGAATGACGCATTAATGATATCGCAGCTCGGTGCGGAAGAGGTTGAGGAAGCTGGGGAGATGGAGGAGGCAGAAGCAGAAGCACTCTCGGTGTCGATGACGCAGAGACATATACTATTGCAGCAACAGAAACAGCTGCACGAACAACAACAACTCCAGAAGCAGCAACAGGAACTGTTGCGCCGTCAGAGTTTAGAAAACGCTGTATTAGCATTCCGCACCAGCACAGACGAGGAACGAGCGCACAACGATGAGGACTATGATGAGGACTCTGATAGAGTCTCTGTGAACATTTTGGACGATTCGAGCGCTATTGACACGTCCCCTTTCATTCCACATTCTGCTGCTCGTACCAGCCATGCGTCATCGTCTTCGCCAAGTGCCAGTGCGGGAACAGGGACGGTTGCTCAACCAAGTACATTGCGGCAAATGGGTGCAACGTCTCGGACGTCGTTTTCTTCTATGACATCATCAGTATCGCCGATTTTGTCCGCGTCAGTGCCTGGTGTAGCAAATGGGGCGACTGGAGCGACGAAGGGCTCGTTTGCAGCGGATAGGGGAAACAATTTGCCCCTCCACACATTTCCTCCTGTTGGCAGGAAAGTGAAGGATTTCGCGTGCGTCTGTCCTAACTGCCAGAGACGAAAGATTTGGGTTTTGTGAAGAGATAGGTTCAATGGCGATATAGGGCATGGCAGTTTCCGGTGCTCAATGACAACGAGAAATTCTGTGCGATAAAGCAGTGAACATTAATGTGTTTTTCTAGAAGATAACGTAAATGAAAAGGTGACCTCATGTTCAACAACGTGTACATACATATAACGACAGACCAATTTCTTAGACCGCGTCAAGGACGAGGAGTAACGGTCAACAACCGAAACTTTAAGACTGTACAAAGAAATAACAAATGCTTTTGGACCCACAGTTACAACCTCCATTTCTATACCGGATTTGATACGACCGCATTAGATACAGCCGGGACCATAATTCCCTCCCAAAGTCGGCCCTCTCCCTTGACCATCATCCCGAAAGAAAGCTTGATTGATGCGCTTCAATTGTTCCCACTGTTGTTGCTGCTTTTGGAGCAAGTTGAAGCTGGTGTCAGCGATGTGCGTGTAAAACTTGATTTTGGCCACCAGGTTCGGGTCTGCTTCCTGATTCGAGATGGTTTGAACAAAAAAGGTAATTAGTTTTGGCCTTTTCAGCGGTTCGTCTCCTGTTGCCGTCCAGGCACCTGCAAAGTCTGCAACAAGCTGTTGTGCGTATTTACTGTGAAGGAACTTACTGATCTGGTAAGGGGAGCCTCGGCGACAACAGGGGTCGGTGGTTGCGGAATCTCCGGTTTCCTTCCCAAAGTCGAAGTCCCACGTGCAAGACCCCCTCTCCCCTGACCATTCCCCTGAAAGAAAGCTCGATTGATGCGCTCCAATTGTTCCCACTGTTGTTGCTGCTTTTGGAGCAAGTTGAAGCTGGTGTTAGCGATGTGCGTGTAAAACTTGATTTTGGCCACCAGGTTCAGGTCTGCTTCCTGATTCGAGATGGTTTGCACAAAAAAGGTGATTAGTTTTGGCCTTTTCAAGCGGTTCGTCTCCTGTTGCCGTCTAGGCACCTGCAAAGTCTGCAACAAGCTGTTGTGCGTATTTACTGTGAAGGAACTCTCTTCGCGCCTGCATAAGAATACTTTATATCAAACCGATTTGAGGAACAAACGGGAGCACATTTGTAGTTTTGGACGGGGGGAGAGAAGTAACTGTTTTTGTGGTCGGCCTACGCTGCATTTTCCGATTTCTGCATGTTTCTGTCGTCGGTCTTCGAACCAACACATCCTCCAAAACTTCTTGTCCAGATGAAGGTCAGTACCATACGAGCGAGAAAGTTTTATGATTTAGATAAAATTAGAAAGAAATATGTTCAGAATTCGACCCCATTCTCTGACAGCGAGATATTTAATCCAAACCATCGACACTGAGCTAAAATTCCAAACCCCTCGCCCCTCGACTCGTAGACCCAAATGCATGAGTGACAGTTCATCTTTCTTGCTAATTCAATCTCACATGAAGAAGAGCACTCTTTGAACAAGATCAGCGAAACTAAGAAGTAGTAAATCAAAGGAGCCCAGCAAGGTCTGTCGGAAGAGAATTGTCGTTGGAAATGGTGGTGAGTAGGTTGGGGAAGATATTTTGGATACGTCAAGGAAGAATTCAACGAAAAAGGAAGAATAAGGAAAAAGAGGAAATTGAGGCAATCAGAGACATTGAACAAGAGACGCGAAAATGAAAAACCCGAGACACAATCCAAAACATTACACATCCCAAAACCTGCTTTACCATTTCAATTTTCTGTCCTGCTCGGAGAGTTGACGAAGGCAAAAAATTTCAGGTGTGAAGAGGAGAAGAAAGGGAACGCCCAGGAAAAGGCCATACTCTCTCTTATTGCTTCTGCGGAGGAACTGAATGTGGTGCACGAAAAGAGGGTGGGGTGGAGAAGGGAGTGGGTAGGATAAGCCATGCACACTCAAATAGGCTAACGTCAGCGGGTGTTGAGAGTCGAACAAGTATGCTGTGGAAGGGCGATGGAGAGAAGGGGGAGGAGGAGAAGGGAGTGGGCAGGATAAAGCCATACCTACTCTTTGTAGGGTCAGTGGATGTTAAGAGTTGAACAAGTATGCTCTCGCGGGGCGATGGAGAGAAGGGGGAGGTGGAGAAGGGAGTGGGCAGGAGAAAGCCATGCCTACTTCCCGAAGTCAGTGGATGTTAAGAGTAGAACAAGTATGCTGCTGAGCCGGGGACGAGGGTGAGGAGGAGAAGGGAGTGGGCAGGAGAAAGCCATGCCCACTCCCCGCAGCGTCAGTGGATGTGAAAAGTCGAACAAGTATGCTGCTGAGCCGAGTTCGAAGGGAGCAATGACGCGATGATCAGTGGAACATGATGTGAAGGTCGTGTGAAGTTATTTAGTCTAACGACAACAGTATAAATAGTCCAAGTCCCGCTCTGCTTCGGAGATATTCAACATCTTTTCGATACGTGCAGTGGACCTTCGGCAATTGAAAGAGTGCAAAAAGTCAAGAGTAGCGGTTGAGTAGCGGTCGTGGTGCAGGAACAACAACTATCATATCATCGAGCATCTACCACCCCTCTTCGTTGTTTCCTCCGAATTCCTTTCCTCTGTCCAACACAAGCGCCTAGGCACCACGAAGCAGCAGCTGGGTGCAGCTGGGTGCTAACGTCAGTAAATCTTCCACATCATCATTTGCGCCGACGTCCGTCCCGAGCGAAGGCAACCGGAACAGGTGGAGTCCAACAGGTTGCTGTTTCCATTTGAATCATTTCACATCATTTGGATCATCACACACTCAATCACACGCATGCTGTCATCCTTTATAAAACGTGCAATGTTGGAGGGGTTGAAGCTGAAAGGATATTTGAAGCGCAGATGTGTTTCTGATCTATTTTGAAGTTTTCCGGATACGGGAATATGGCAGGTTTGTTACGGGAATTGACTTCGCTCGCGTAACAAATTTCCTTCCCCTCTCTACACTTTCCCCACAGTGTCTACAGTGCTGCGTCGAATTCTGAGAATGCACATGCATGCGGGACTAGAAATGGGACCTTATGGGTGTCGTTCGAGATTCTTGTCCTGTCAACAAGCGCGTGGGGGCAGCAAACGACAAGCAAACGATGAGTAAATAAAGGGATAAATGTATATGAACTTGCTCGGAGTTTTTCTGTTCGTACGAAAAAGACCACCAAAAATTTTCCGTGGTTCTCTGAACTCTTCTTAGCAAAGATCACATCAACCAACACAACCCCGAGGGGCGTAGAGATGGTACTTGTGCCTGACCATGGGATTGCGAGCGCCTGCTAGTTGAAGCGAACTCAAAATGCTCCTTGATAGCTCATTATGAGCTCTGGTTAAAGGTACTTCTAGGAGCGTCTACAATGAAACATGTGATGGTCATAGCTTCACGAAACGTATGCAGGCGAGTGGAAAGGGGCGTCAGCGTTCCGAGAGCGTCATGGGATTCGAGCGGTTTTGGCAGTCCGAAATGGTCCGACGTTCATGAATCTTCGTCACTTAGTTGATCTAATCACTTACAAATACAATTACAGTCACAAACTCTCAAACACCACGTCCCAATCCACCCCTAACTACGCATAAAACTGCAACCACGCCCTCACACTCTCCTTCATCTTCTTCTCTCTTCCCTCACCCTCCCCCTCAACTCCCTCTACCTTATTTCCAACCAGACCCCCACCCTGCCTCAAATCCTCCCTCAGAAGCTCCCTCCGATTACCAAGCACAACCTTCACAGCATGCTCCCCAACCTCCTCCATAACCTTCCTCTCAATAAACCACCGGTATATTCGGTGAGGGAACCGAGTCCATCCGACGAGGTTTTGCCCGGGGATGAATCCGATTGTGGGGGGTTGGAAGTAGGGCGCTTGGGGGAGGTTGGATTCGGAAAGGTCAAAGGTTGGTTCGACAGGGGTGGTGGATTCGTTTGAGGAAGAGTCCGAGGAGTCCGAGTCGGTATTGGTGGGAGTGGAAGACTCCTGCTGCTGCGATGGACGTAAGGACAAGAATCCTTCACTGATACCCGTTAGAAGTTCACCCCATGCTTCAGGTCCCACAGCAATCAACCCTTCCTCAGGATTATACTTTGGTCTCTGCATGAATGCTTGAATCGGGTCCATTGGCGGTTGGATTTGTTGTGATGCGAAAGAGGAAGTCGCGTTTTGTGTACGAGATCCACCGAACAGTCTTGATCGCCACGACGAGTTTGTTGAAGACGTTGTAGAAATTTCCGGTGCGGGTGTCGGCATTTTAGCAGCGGCTTCTTCTTTCCCGGTCCATACCAGTTCCCGAATACGTTTTTGCACTTCACCGGCGGTGCGGGGTTCTATGAACTCGTAATCGAGTGCTGCGGCGTCAAACACTATTACGTTCCATAAAGAGGGAGCAAGGTCCTTGCGATTAATCATGACTCTAAACAACGAAACCGTACTGAAAAAAGTATCCATACAACGAAAGATACTCACCAGGCTTAACATATTCCTTAAACGTATACCTCGCATACTGACTCGGCGCCAAAAACACAACAACCTTCCTCGGAGTCTCATCCGTTTTCATCGGTTCCAACGCCAGATGCGAAACTCTCTCGCAGTACTTTGATCTAACTTTCTTCAACTCTTGTTTATCGTAGACGGCTAAACTTGTTAGGGTTCCTGTAACGCCCCAGAAGATGAGCCAGTTGCGGGAAGGAAGTTTGAAGTTGAAGAAACCCTTTTTGGCGGTTGAGGCGGCGGCGGATGGGGAAGCCATGGCGAGTAGATCTTGATGCCGTTAATGGCGCGCTGGCGGCGGGGGAAAGGGGATCGTGGCAGGTGGGGGTCGGTATCGACGTCAAAACTGGCGTTGACTCAGGCGTTGCCAAAAAAATCGAGGTCCATAAAGATTTGTGTTGCAGTTTGGCAGAGTGACACACGCATTTGACAACCCCAGCAAGCACACGTCCAAACATCCACAACACCAACTGTGACAAACGCCAAAGATGGGGAGACCGAATGCACTGGTAAGCGTCCACGGAAACGGAGGATTAAAGGGGTGTGCCATGAGGGGGGTTGAATAGAGACGAGTGAATTCCGGTGCGGCTGGAATGGGTATCCCTGGCTTGTTTGATGGTGAGGTTTGGGCCGGTTGTGAATAGGAAAAGGCGGGGGTGTAGAAACCGAGTGGACTGCTTGAGGGAGGGAGGGAAATAAGGATCGTAGAATTTCATGGTGTTATCGACTATATATTTGGATCCACAAGCGTTTAATGCCCTGCACGAAGTCGATATTTGTGACAACGCAAACGCCGACTTGTTTCTGTGACTTCTACTTCCATAACTTTCCATGGCACCTGCTAACGGACCCCCCCCTCTCTTTCCCCATATCCATCAGAACCTCAACCTCCTCACGACCAAAGCCGTCATCCTCCTGGACTCCGAAGGCAAACGCCTCCTCTCCAAATACTACACACAAGATTACCCCACCATTAAAGAACAGAAAGCATTTGAGAAGGCGTTGTTTGACAAGACGAAAAGGATGGCTAGTATGTATATGTGACATATGGGAATGTGTGGTGGTGCTGGGTGATGTTAGCCTGGTTGCTTGGGTTTGTTGGGCTTTGAGGGGAGCGGTGAAGGGCGTTCGAGTGTTGTTGATAAGGTGAACTGATCATGTTTTTCGCTCTTTCCCCGGTGTGAACAATCATGTCTGAATATAAGCCGGTGAAATAATCATGTTCGATGGCCACGTCGTTGTATACAAAAACACAATCGATGTGTTTATTTACTTTGTCGGTTCGTCGGAAGAGAATGAATTAATTCTGAGCAGTGTGTTACAAGCATACTACGATTCGCTGTCTATTTTGTTGAGGTAATGTGGGGCTTTCGGGTCCAAGGGGGGGTGCGTGTGTTGGAAACCTTAATCATATTCATGAACGGACGAGTAATATTTCCCTGTTCTTTTGTATAGCCAAGTGGAAAAGCGCACGATGCTCGAAAACCTTGATCTCGTTGTTCTGGCACTCGATGAAACAATAGACGACGGGTAAGCAGCAACCTTCACCATCTTCAATCTCTCTAAGATCACATCCCGCTATTTTCACGCAGAAATCTAACATCCCTCCCCACACCGTCGCCTTCCTGTTTAGCATCATCCTCGAATCCGACCCGACCCAAATCGCCTCCCGAGTAACAAAGAAAGGAACCGAAGAAGGAATGTCTGCCAGTGGGATCCCGCTCTCTGAACAGACTATTGCGCAGGCGTTGCAGACGGCGAAGGAGCAGTTGGCTAAGAGTTTGTTGAAGTAGGAGGAGGGCGCAAGGGAAGGATGGAGAGAGAGAGAGAGGGGGGGGTTGGAACGGGTGTTGTAAATAACTAATTTTACTGTGGAAAGTGGTAATGAGGAACATGGACTGGAATCGATTGTAGATAAATACAGATGCGATCGGGGTGGGGAGGAGAAAGATTTTGAGGTTTTTTTTCATGTTCGACGTTTGGACGTTGCGGTCTACTCGACATTCCAGCGGACTCGGAGTCTCGGACGGTATCAGCAGCATCAGTGATGGAAGAAATCTTACGATGGAGAAACTTTAGGGGGCGCTCCAAGCGGTTCCAAGAGTCGTGATCGATGGTGAGGTGTAAGATGTGTTCAATTGTTTGCGGTAGAAGCTTGGGCCGATGTGGTTGGAGAGTCAGATCACGTTCCAGTCAGCGTTCAAGTCTAATGTTCTTTGCTCAAGACGCCGATTTAGCTCTGGGTTCTTATTTGTGTGTCATGTTGCTCCAGTTTCCTTTTATGGTGATCTTCGCCCTCGAACCCTCAAACCGCTTTGGACCTTCCCCACCTGTCAGTGTTCCCCATGACCCCTTCCCCGCAACTTCCCTCGTCCTCATAATCCTGTTTTTGATTTCAAACGAATGTCAGAATAGAATCGCCTCCAGCAACCATGAAGACCTCAAAACCACCCTCCCCGACGCTCACTCCACCAATTCCAAACACACGTCCCCTCCGCCCCTGCACCAAACACGCCATCACCACCCTCGTCGCCACCCTCCTCCTCCTCCTCTTCTCCACACTCCCTCTCCCCCTATCCCTCTTTCGGGAGTGGGGATGCGTTTCCCTTCTCAATAGGGGCTCTGAGTGCCCCACTACCTTTCCCTCCTCACCCCCGCCTTTTGCATCGAGCACGCCTACTTCCTCTCGCACACCCACTTCTTCCCTCAAGGATGCGTACAAAACCCAGCTGGATCAACTGGGAAGGAAGTTGGAAGGAACGAAAAAGGCAGATTACTTGGTTGGTGAACTTCCCTTCGCGAAGGATGAAGAACCGGTCGTGGAGAGTTATGCGGGGTACATAAGGGTGAGGGCGTTCCCTGATGGGTGGACTAAGCCGGAGAGTTTTGGGGGGAAGGAAGGAGAGGGGAGGGAGGGTGAGGAGGGTGAAGCGTCTATGTTTTTTTGGTTCTTCCCGGCGGAAGAGGGGAAGATGGACAGAGGGACAGGGAATTCGGTTGGAAAGGGGACTGAGTTGGGGTCAGAAAAGCCGCCGCCGTTGATAATATGGTTGCAGGCAAGTGTCATAGCGAGTTTCTGGGAGTTGTGAGGTGGTGGGGATCTTGTAGGCTTGCGAATGGAGGGCACAGAATTTCAAGATCCTAACTTGTCTGTGCATATTTCGTCCGCTGGTATTTACAGGGCGGTCCCGGCTCCTCCTCCATGATCGCTCTATTCCACGAACTCGGTCCCTTCCAAATAACCCCCACCAACGAGCTGCGTCGGAATCCTAACTCATGGGGGAAGAAGTTCTCTCTTCTCTTCATCGACAATCCGGTGGGGACTGGGTTCAGTTATGTTCGGCAGCCGCGTAAATCTTCCTTCCCGTCGTACTCGAGTGATGGAACCAGGGGGAAGGGGGCAATCCCACGACCTCCGGTGGATTCGTTTGTGGAGGGGATTGAGTGGGAGGAGGTTTTGGAG
>JADGJF010000190.1:0-29775 GCA_027596845.1 Quaeritorhiza haematococci | reverse complement strand
TTGTGTGAGAGCAGTACTAGGGAATTCGTCCCCATACTCTCGCATCTTGGTATCTTTATTTTCTTATTGTTTCTCTCCTACCCATCGAGCCAGGGCAGGGAAGTTACACCTTGCATTGAACACGAGATCTAGAAAGACAAGGTGGAAAATGGATTCGAAAATTGTCAATCCTGCATTCCTCGCCTCTTTGCACAGGCCGTCAAAGTCTGGTTCTTTGTCGACAGTTATTTACCAACAGAAATCGGCATATCTCACATACCCACACATAAGAGTATGTGGTGCTTCATTTTGCCCTCGCCAATCCCTCCTCCCTCCGTGTCGACACAGAGCCCCAAGTCCAATGTACGTGCGTGTGTCAGGAGAATGAAATAGGGATGTGATCTTACTCTGACCCCATGTCTGCACCCGGAAAAAGTTCACGAGGGGGATATAGATGTTTTCCTGAAGGAGAAAGCGAGGGGTTGATTCAATAAGGTCACAGAAAGTGATCAAAAAGGACAAGAGCAAAACTGGAAAAGAACAACCCAATGAAATCGTCTCGAAAATTGCACTTTCTGGGCGGTAGCCTTGCAACCAACGGGTTTGTGAATGTCCCATCCACGGCAAGGTACTCGTTTCTCAACAACGCTTTTGCTCGTTTCGCTCTGATACATCTTAGCGGGCTTCCCAAACAACATGTACATGAATCTGGTGAATCATGGCATTAGTTGGATATATGGATATTGTACAAGAATTTCGGGCAGACTGTTGTCTACAAGCGACGTTCCCAAGATGTCCGGAAGTTGTTAGATGGATTCTTTGAGATGCGTGTAGGCTCCTGCATCCACGCATCCCCAACCAGTATCTCTGGTCTTCCAACGATCACTGATGTCGTATCTGCGTTTGCGTACGGCCCAATGTAATGAGAAACAATCTTGTTCTTTGAGACACACATTTTCGAAAATGCGGTTTGGAAGCGGGTGCGAGGGTGATGGGAAATGACATGCAACGACCCACCCCTGACTCCGCTCGCACTGGCAAAGTTGTTGATAGGAAGGTGGACAGCTGAGTGGATCTCGCTTATTGCGAGGACTTCTGGTCATAGTAGCTTAAACGTGGTCCAACGCACCATCGCTTGCAAAGTCGCTTGAGTTGCCTTTCTCTTCACGCTAAAGTTCAATTGTAGTTTAATTCCCAATCGATCACCAGCTTCATGGTTCCTCGCACTTTCGGAGCAAACGATTGCTAATGAGTGTTTAAAGTTGGAAAAAACCCCTTGAATAGATACATTATCCTCAAAATAATGACATTCATTCATCCATTCCGATCTAAAACGCAACTTTCATCAGAAACCCAAAAAAGAGGCCAACAAAGTCTGGCAATGGATTCGAGCGACCGAATCACCCCTATCAACGACAACATATCGCCAATCACTTAAATATATGTGGGTATCAAAAAAATTCCAAACACCGCTGCCGTTTTCTATGTTGTTATTCGTTGTTATCTGGGCCGTATCTTTTGCAGAGTACGTTGAAGAGTACAGATGGTTTTATTCGTGAAAATACTTACGGTCTTGGCCACCTCTTTAAATCCCCCAACCCACACGTACTTTACAGTCTTTCATTTTTACAAAGTAAACAATCGAACAGGTTCCGTCTAAAACTTAATCTGCCCTGCCAAAAACTTTTTGTAAGTGTCGCCATGAACAAGGAACATATCCAACGGATTCGGGGGGTTCAAAAACTCGTCCGTGAGTGCCTCGAAATCTCCGGGTGTAATCGGTCTGCCGTCGAGGACGCGGTACATTTCGTATCCGAAAGACCACCAAGTTTGCAAGATCTTGATCGGGTCTAATCCATAGGCTTTGATGTAATGCGGTAAGAACTCGGCAAATACATACATAGGTGGGGCCTGCGAGAACATTTTGTGAGCTCCCTGGAGTACGAAGCCCTCTGACCCCTCGATATCGATCTTCATCATGTAGGCCTGTTCCTTGCGGAGGGAGTTTTCCCAGTACTCGTCAAGAGTGACGAATTTGACTTTGTAGTTGCAGTAAGCGTCTGGGTGGAGATTGTTTCCTCCCATGTAAGCACCCCCGCGGTTGTTGCCCCCAGTGTGCATGCATTCTTCTCGGGTTGAGTTTGCAAGTCCAACGGTGTTGAGTACGACGCGGCGCGGGTCGTATTTGTTGATCGCCATTGAGCATTGGAGGAGGTTCCAGTTTTCCGGGAAAGCTTCAAAAGCGTGGGTGCGGTAACCGAGCGAAGCGAATTTCAAAGTGTGGACACCTGAAAATATCATCCATGAAATGGTATGGTGTAATTAGTCACATGGACGAGATCAAAGATTGTGCTTCAGTCAGACGCAGACGTCACGATAACTATAATGGCACCTCACAGGCACCAGGAGCGAGACCAACAAAAGGCAAACTTACCGATGTTAGCTCCGATATCCATGATCAAAGGGTCGGTTACTTTGATGTTGGGGTCGGTTCCTTCTGGCGGGGTGAGGCGGGAAATGAACACGGCGCCCTGCTCGTTTTCGAAAGCTGAGCGACCATTCTGGCCGAAGAAGGAGGCGGAGATATACACGTCGTTGTCAGGGTGATAGAGGAAGATCTTGAAGTTCACTTCACGCTGTTTCCTGATTAGTTCGGGGGGTGCTTCGGGATCGTAGGCGCCGGGTCCGAAAATGACGTTGTATTGAGCGGTGGAGTAAGGGAAAGGGAGGTTATCATAGTCGCAGACGTAGTGGAAGCTGTTGTCGGCGGTGTGTTCGATGGCAAAGTTTGGTGCTTGTTCGTCTGCGGCGGATCCTTTCGGAACGATCAGAGTGCATTCGTAGCGGCTGCGAAATTTGAAAGAAGGATGTGAATATGATAAGTGAAATGAACGAGAAAGAGACCAGAGAGGACCGAGATAGGTGTGGTGGAGATGAACAGCAAGGATTGCAAACGATGAAGGAACTCACGTAGAGAACGAGTTCGCCAAAACCACGAGTATGCCAGCAGCACCCAGCAGCGCCAAAATCCTCCAAACGAAAGGTCCACGAGCTGTACCGCCGGAGTGGGTCTTCAAAGATTTGTATCCGTCCGAAGCGAAGCAAGACCAGCAAGTATTGCCGGACTCTAGGTCCTTTCTATCTACGGTCATTATGGTAGTTGGGAACTATGATTACAAAAGGAAGGGGTGAATATTAATGTGCGGGTGTAAGCGCTGGAGGGGAGGATTAAAATGTGAGATGTAAGAATCGAAGGGGATTTTGAGGGGATTTTTTGGGGGGAATTTGGGATTCGAGGTTCGAACTTGGTGGGTTTTTATTCGATTTTTGGTGTGTGACACGAAGCGCGATTCTGGGTGATCTCGGCGACGATCCCACCAACAAAGGAATCGACACGATCGAGAAGCAGGAAGGCTCTCGCAGCCAACATTCTGGCTTCCGGTTCGATGTTTTCGACGGTTCGGTGAGTGCTCCCAAGGGAGGTTGGTTGTTGGCGACGTCAAGGGTGGAGATGCTTTTCTCTAACATGGGTATTGACGATTGGGAGGGGGTGTGGTAGTAACGTTAGAGGAATGTATCAGCAGCTACTGTGGAGGAGTGGAGGTAGAGGTGGTTGGTAGCGGGGGTCCGCTCGGCGTTGGTGGGTTGCTTTAGTGTTGCTCGTGTGTGTTCTCCAAAATGCGTGCGTCAAGATCCGAGACTGGGTGGAGATGGGGCTGGTGGTCATATATAACAAAGACGGGAAACACTTTCGCATGCTTGTGTATTTCCGCTTTCTCAGATATACTACGGTACGATCAGCAATCAGCAAGGAGACTTCTTTCCCTGCGCCGTCAACGTATCTCAGAGAAAAGTGGGGACACGGACGTCTGTGTTGGCTTTAGGTCCAGCTTGTTATTGGATCCAGCTTGTAATTGGATGAGGGAGCAGAGGGAGGTTAGCCTATGACTTCAGTGGTGTCGGACATCTTTATATTCCTCTGTACATTTCTTGATTTTCTTTTTCTCGTTTTCCGAGTGTATCTCTCACTGTAAAAATGTATGGTGACTTCATCTAAGAAATAAATACGACAAAGTTTTGGATGGCAAACACTATGTCACATGGAATAGAGTCACTCCAGCCGAGGAACAATAAACAGTAGTGACCCTTCCTATCCAGATTCATCCACGCTGTTCCGCCGCGTCCACTCTGTACCCCAAAAATCTGGGATTCCTCCTTGCTCCACCCGTTGTTCACAAGGTCCAAAACTCCTCACAAGGAATCCCTTCTGGAACCGCCCCCCATTGCAAACCAGCCAGACATGTCAGTCGTCTTTGTTCCAGCTCTGTCTTGATGTAGTGATAAACCAGCCGGAACTGGTGTCTTGGGGGAAACACAATCAGGTTTACATCGTCGGTCTTCGTCCGACTACCCCGATGAAGCGGGTTGAGGCGAAGATGATAACGCTCTATTTGTGGCTGCCCATCTCCATACCGGAGCTGTCGACGTTGATGTTGTCGCTGGAAGGGCTTTTTGGTACTTTGTTTGCTTTGCAAAGGAAGCTTCGGAATCGAGCCTGCAGATGCGGTATCCGTATCATGTAAATGGGGAGGCCGCGGTGGAAGTCGTGCATCACTTCCAGGAGTAGTGGTCCGCTGATGTTGCTGCTCCAACACCTTCTGCTCTCGCTGCCCACCATTCACCCTCCGTGCTGGGTCGTCCCCTTTGGCATTACTCCTCTCCACGGGAATCCCGGCATTCTGTTCAGGTTCTGTTTGGCCGGTCTTGGTGCTGCTCGAGATGAAGGGACTGTGCGGCCCCTCCAAAGACGCGTCTCGAACCCCGACTTCTCCGTCTCGAGGAGCTAACCAAGAAAAGTGATCTTTGGCGTCCACCATGATGACCCCCATCGCCGTGTAGCAATCTGCAAGTGTTTGGTCATTAGCTGCACGGAACGGGCACGTGGAGGTGTACAACGCGGGGGTAATCAGATTGAATGCCGCGCGGGACAAGACTATCCCTGCACCGCCGCAGTGGTAGGGGCGAGAAGAAGGTGGAGGATTGTGGGCTCGTGTTTTCGAGGGGTTGGCAGGATCGGCGGTGGACGTTTCATCGTTGATGGACCCAGCCAATGGAAGAGTGGCAGCCGCCTTTTCAATATCCACATCCACGTCCTTATCTACATCTATTTTAGAGGCCTTCATCTTGTCTTGGTCGTTTTTCTGAGTACTTTTCGGCGGAGTCGATGTGTGGGATGACTTGGGTGTGCCGAACTTTTTCTTCATCAATATTGGGCCCTCTTGCCCCCTTGCTTTCAACATATCCCTTCCGAGATCAGCGGCGGCGATATCCGAATCCACGGTATCCCCGCCACCACCATCTTCGTCGTCATTGAGCTCATCATTGTCGCCGTCGCTGCTGTTGCTGTTGCTTTCATCATTATCATCGCCATCAGTCGTCAAGCGAGCTCCCGTTTGATGCAAATCCAAATACTCCTGCGTGTTTTCAAACACATAACCCATAGCCAACGGTAAATTGTCATCGAATGCCCGCAGAAAGGCAGTCATCCCAGGAATGTTCACCCAAGAATCATCGTCAACGAGGATGAACCATTTTTTCGTTTTCACGAGCTCGGGGCGGTGGGACAGGAGCCATTGCATGCCGCGCAGTTGTCGATGTTGAGCATCGTCATATGAGGTTCGTCCTCGCAGTTCGGGTAAGGTGCGCATGGGGATGTCGGGGTTGTTTTCGTCTGCAAACACGAAATAGTGGCGAGCCCATTTGAACCATGTCTGCTTTTGGGACTCAACGCGATCGACGTTCTGGCTGGATCCCATGATGATGAATACCAGGTCGTCTGATGTTAACGGCGGCAGTGAGTCGGATGGAGAGGGGGAGGAGGGGGAAGAGGATGGCGGGGAGCCGATGTGGTGTTGTGACTCCGAAAGGTCGTTTTGTTGGTTGCTTTTGTGAGGTGATGGATTCTTATGATGTGGTTGATGTTGTTGTTCGCCTTGTTGGAGAAGAAGCGAGTCATCCACATCTGGTGCCGAAGCCCGATGCACTGCAACATCGTCGGAAAACAGGGGGGCAGAAACGGTTCTGAGAAGCGCCGCCAAATCTCGAACATTGATGTACGGTTTCTGCGTGGTATAACCGTTGAGGAGTGGTCGAATGTGTTCGTAATCGGGAGGTAAGGCATATCCATGTTGATTTCCCTGATCCCATCGTACCTCCTCCTTTTCCCCCGTCATAACATCTAAACCATCTCCGTCCTTCTTGGTTGCCAATTTCTCGGCATCATGATCTTCACGCGATGGAGGCACAAGAGAATCGGGTTTGGGTTCGCGAATTGGAGAAACGACCGATGGCATGAGGGGATCTTCTCTTCCCGAGTGTTCTTTATTGCCACCGACTCCGATAAGCGAAAAGTCTTTGTTCTCCTTCGGTGGTTCCCCAATTTCACCTCCGCTATTGCCTTTTGTTCTGCCGTGTCCTTTGCCACCTTGATGCTTGTTGTGTCCTGAAAGCACCATTTTCGAGCCCCAGCGAGAAGGTTCACCAACATCCGCGCCGCTATCATCTCCGGATGTTCTCATTTTTTTCTCCGGGATATCATCAAAAGGTGAACGAATCCGTTCTTCCTCAAGGTTGATCTTCTCGTTGGTGTTGGTTGGCGGCGAAGAAGGTTTGACAGTATGTTTCGAATCAGCCGACTGGGACTCCTTTCGCATATGTGCCTTCCCGTCGCCAACCTCCGATATCTGAGTACCTGGAAGTCCCTGCTTCTTTGAAGGTGCACCGGGGTCCTCAACCGGCCGCGGACGTTCTCTTGCAGATCCATCTTGCATCCCGGCATACTTCTGATCATTTGAACCAATGTTTTCACCTTCACTGTGGGCAACCACTTCCATTTTCGGTGACGACGGTAGTAATTCGACTTGACTTTTGTTGTCCTGTCTTTCTTCAGACTTATCCTCCCATTCAGCATTGTCTTTACCATCAACAACCTTTACTGACTCCACCGACTTCTTTTCCGCCGCAGTTACGGACTTCCCGCTCTTCCCGTCCCCGCGATCTAAATCTTTCAACACCATTTCACTCACTTGTCGCCCTGTACCCTCCATCCCAAGAGTCTTTGCGGCGTCCTCTTGAGAAGTCTTCCCCTTAATGCCGCCGACGAACCAAACTGTTCCTTCCTCCACATGCACCCGCAACTGATCCGACTTCACCTCCGCTTTTTCCACCTGTGTCATCACTGCTTCACCACCCTCGGCTTCGGATCCACTCGAAGAGGATGATAACCGAACCGAAATCTCTCCCGTCACGCGTCCCAAAGCGTCCGTTTTTGAAGAATCCGACTGCCCAGAGGTAGCGAACGACGCGGCGGAGGAGGAGGCGGGAAATGTGGGAGGCGAGAACGAGGACTGGAAGTTCCACCCGACGATTGCGAAGCCGAGTGTAGCGAGAACCCACGCCGAGACTGCGATGCGGCCTTTGCGTTTGCGGGAGAAGAAGATGGCGCCCATGGTGGTAGTAATGGCGATAGATGGTGGGTAGCGTTTCTGTGGGAACAGGAAACGGGCCAAGAGAAAAGGCGTGGATGGACATCAGACACGAGTTAGGCGGAAGCAGTACATAGGCGGCCCTTTTATGAGTTTGCTTACGTGTTTGCACCGTTATGTCCACGGCCTTCAGAGGCGCTAAGTCTTCTCGATGATGATTTCGCAGCACCCCCACAATGAGCGTTCGTGAGCCGGTCAATTTCGGGATGCAAGTCCGTTCGGCTTTGATTACTGAATCCGAGCTGGACCGAGTGCACAGAGGAGATCCGGATGTGCCGTGGAGAAGTGTCTGGATATTGGGTGTTGGAGGGTTGCGGTGGAGGATTCTGGTCGCAGAGAGTCGGAGTTGGAGTCGGAGTCGAGTGGCAGTGTGGCGATCTGGCGAGGATGAGGACGCGTGACCTTGAAAGGTGTGCTCACCGGCGTGGACAGGTCGATGTTGCTCAGACGTTGCTCTTGAAACGCGAAGTTAATGCAGTTTACCTGGATGGTGATTCTCGAGGCGTTTGTGTTGTGACTGTTGTCGGCGTTGTACGTCTTTGGGCGGAGAGAGTCAAGCCTTGAGCTGGGGAAGCGGGGTTTGTGGAGTCCGGCCTGGAGTCCGGCAGTAAAGACGTTTTGGAATCAGCTATTCAAGGTCTGAGAACAAGGCAAGACAAGGAAGGCAGCGTCAATGCACACGTCTTGTGTTTTTCTCACGGAAATCTTCGTCCAAGTCAGCGTCCAAGTGGAAGTAATCAGGCCGTAGTAGATTTCTAAATCAAACGCCCCCTGCCGACGTCGTAAACTCTCGATCGGCCCTCGGCTGATTCCAGGCTCTCAAGCATTATATCTACCAGCGATCACGTTCATTGCCAAATGCCGCGTGCAGCTTGCGCTGATCTCAGTATGCCAGTCAGATGATTGGTTTGGTCGCGTGTCTGACTCCCTTAGCGCGCTCACAGCTACTACCCAGATACCCAGGCTACCGGACATCATCTTCAAATGTTGGTAATCACGTCATTCATTTCTGGCACCAGGTCGGCAAGAGTATGCTGTTTGGTTCTAGGTCATATCTGGTTCAGGATCTCCTTTCGATAAATAGCATCTCCTGCGCATCCACCGTGATCCACTGCACTAAATGACCAGTTCAGCAGTTGGATGGAACACAGGTTTGAAGATGTATTCACCGCGTTTTCATCAACGTTTCCACTAACACTTGCAACTCTCACAATCCGGAAATGGATTTGTTGCATGCCAAATAGATATACACCGATATCTAACTCCGCTTGTAGACCTCGTCTACAGACCGCATGACACAAAGAACGCCTGATCATGACAGAAAGGGTTCATTCATTCTGATTAGAGGCCCTTTGACAGAAATTACAAACAAGAAACCAAAATGAATTGAAGTTGATCCATGGTGTAGAAGAACTGATGGGAACAAAATAACATTATGAGATAAATAAAGATAAAAAAGAAAGAGACGGCAATCACGTTATGGGGAATAGGGACGGAAAAGGTGGTGATTGAAATGTCAACGCGATCGGAAATAATCGACGGAGAGCCATCCCAAAATTATCGAGGTTATCTAAGAAAAGACGTTTGACGAAGAAGATACAGCAAGCAAGTACGGTAAGGGTAAGGTCAGAAGGCGAGGTGTACATTGTGACTCGTGAACTGGGGAACTCCTCCTAATCCACTTCTTAGGCAGGATGGTGCTACGCATTAAGCAGCCGAAGCTCTCGCCCCAACCCTCCTCTTAATCGCCTTCAACTCCCGATCGAATCTCCGTTTGTCTTCCATGGCCTTGATGTTATACTTGGCCCTCTCCTCGCTGCTGAGGGAATTCCATCTTTCCGCAATGATGGTGCAAAGTTTGCTATATGTGATGTCTGTGTGCTCCGCGGCGACCTTCGGGCGAATGTCTTGTGCGAAAAGGGATTGGGGGGAAGCGGGTTTGCGAGGGATGTTGTTGCGTGCAGGCGGCATGTTGTCGTGTGTGGGGTGGGAAGAGGTCTTTGAGGTTTGAGGTCTGTTAGGATGCAGATATACGAGGTCTGTGAGGGCAAGAAGGTGTGGAAAGAAGGCAGTAAGATGTTTCGATTAGTATGTTGGGTTTCATGAACAGGATGGGGGTTGACACATCTATGATACTTGAAAACAGTGAACAGCGCTCAAGCAGCGCTCGCCAGCAATATAATCCTAAGAGAGATCCCATCCACCATCCAAGGGCGACAACGTACCAGTTGTGAGAGTGTATTTCCTCCACCAGATTCAGATGTGCGATTTTGTTTGTGGAATGGAAAATATAAGGGATGGCGGTATTATTTATTTTGACATTTGTGGCGACTCCGAAATCAAGGCTCCTTATTTTCAAGCCAAGACCTGATTTGAGTGGTTCGCGTGGGTTCGCGCATACAACAATTTGGTAACCTGTAAACCGTGTTCTTGCCGCACAACCTGCATGAAAATCCGTTGTTTGTCCCAAAACGTCACCCAAGTCACAAACACACAGACTGTGTCCAAGACTGGTTCGAGGCGGCGGACGAGGCCTTATGCGGGGCGCCGAGGGTGGCATGCAGGGTTGGAGTGGGGCGCCGAGGTGGGGTGGCTGGAGGCGGAGTGGAAGGGGTTGTCTGCGGCGGACAAGAAGCGGTGCAGCCCCAGTTGTCCTGCCAGTGGATATACCTATAGTCCTGCCTATAGTCCAAGTCCCTGGTCAAGTCCTACCCAGAGTCCCACTGAGTCTTGAAGTAGATGGCTCCAGACCTCACTATTCCTCACTCTGAACCTTCTCAGAAGTTTGCTCTGAAGCTCACGTTGACCTGATGTTGACCTCACTTGGGGTGTTGGAGAACCTGAAACGGAACATGTGGTCAAAACTGATAATACAGGTGCAACGCAGGCTGCAACCTGGGCTGCAACGGTCGAAGAAGAAAACGCAAGCGAAGTGCATCACGAAGAGCGAGAGAGTCTTGTGTGAGATTCCTTCAACACGAGCGCACACAAAATGAGCACAAAGAGGCCAGCAACGAGGATACGGAGGCTGCACAAGAGACTGGTAGACACTAGACAAGAGGACAAGAGGACAAGAGGTAAGAACAAAGATCTTTGTTTCATACAACTTCTACCCACCTATATACGCTTCAGCTACGCTTTTCAGGCAGGTGTTCGGCAGGTGTGTTTATTGACCATCTTGACAGTTTCTGTGAAAAATGCATGACATCCTGTTACTTTCCCACCTTCTCGGCTCGCTCCCACCAGGCTCGCATCACGCCATAACCACATAGCCCATCACGTGGCTTCTGACGTGGTGGTTGTTCAGGGCTGTCGTCGCGCGATGAAACTTCGGTCGTATTGTTGCTATGGGTCCGGTCGCCACGTTTCCAAGGGGAACGTTACCACACCGATCAGATTCCCCCTCTTTCGTATGTTCATTGCTTCCGCTTCACGAGCTCCTTCAACATGACATTTATGGCACCGGACGGGACGCCAAGTCGAACCAGCTCCAAGATCTACGGCGTGTATGGACACGACAGATGACGGAAAGAAATGAGACACTTTTGAAAGACATGAAGATACACAGAAAGCAGGATCTGTATTGATAGCCCCGTACACTGTTTCCGTCGAGCTAAATCACCTACCAGGTCGAAAACCTTTCGGTCCAAGAGGCACCCACTCGTCAGAAACAGCTGATACAACTCGTCGGCAACTGGAAGAAATATGTGTGAGATGCAAGAGGAGTAATGTGGTGGTTAGGTTTCGAGAATTGAAGAAGAGGAAAGAGTTGGAAGGGATTGCGTGGTTGCCCAGGGAAGCAACCCACAATGTGCTTGGGACCACCCTGAGTGAGTATTATACGGACCATGCAAATTTCGGCGACTGTACATGGAGTCGGGAGATGCGGATCTTACATTGGAAGAAGTTGGCGTCTGATGTGATTGCGGGAGAAAGGAAGGCGCCGGATTTGGGATTGTGATGGGGTTCGGAATCGGTCGGGAGGTCATCTTGTCGATGTCTTAACACTTTTTACGGAGTTTGAATGTTGTTTGTAACCACCCCCAATGCAAGGGCGTTGTGTTCGAGTGTCACAAGATTCCCGAAATGATCAAAAATCAAGGTCGACTTTCAAGACTCTCATGGTAAGCTAGGAAATCCATTTTATTCAATATATGGCATCTGACTATAGAGATAGCAACAGGAAATATCATTTCACGGATTTAAAACCTTGCCTACGAAATCCAGAATTAGCCAAGTTTTCTCCCTTGTCTGATGACTTGATGAATTCCTGAAGTTTCCAAAGACACAAGGGGTGCTGTAAAGTCACAGTTACAGGAAGGGTGGCTGAGAAAATCATCAAAATCCGCACTCTACAGCTCTATACTACGTAAGGACCACATTTTGTCTTGATGCTGCCTCGTACAGCTGCAAGTCTTCAAAGCGGTTTAGCAGGAGGTTTGGCAGTCGAGCGGCCAGGGTCACACACACAAATCTGTACGACTCTACCTCAACTCGTCGTTTTCCTCCCAGAAGAACGCAACCGACGAAACCACCATCATAATGTCCGACAACAACTCTGGTGCCAGCGGCTGGGGCAATCCCCCCTCTCACGACGGTTGGGGTCCCGTTTCCGCTAGTGGTTCTGGCTGGGGGGCTCCCCCGGCGACGACAAACATCGACCAGTGGGGGAAGCCTGCCGCTCCTGCTCCTCAAAAGAAACCCGCTGACTCAGCCGCACCAACAAACGGTTCTTCTTCTGCTGGTGAGTTTCTGGCGACTGTGGGGTACTCAGGAGTGACATTAAACTTAGCTGAAGTCATTGAGTCTCATGCAGAGTCACAAGTCTCTATGTGGGTGGAATGAGGGGGGTTCCAAGGAGGGAAGGCATTTTCGTTCCTTACATGCACTGAACGGACGACTTCCTTCTCACGATGAATATATATCAATGATTCGCTTCTGGCATTATCATAGGTGTCGATGAAGTTGCAAGAAAGGTCGAAAAACTCTCAACCGAAGACAAAGCTGGGGAAGGTGCTGCTAATCCCGATGAGAACAACGAACCCGTTGCCAAGAAGCACACAGGTCTTCGTCCAGACGTCGACGGCGATGAAATCGAAGTCAAGCTCGCCGATTTGGAGAAAGATGTGAAGAATCCTCTCTACTCTGGCGTGTCCACGTTCGAGGACTTGGGCATTCACAAAAACCTCTTGACGGGGATCTACGCGATGGGTTTCCAACGGCCGTCCAAAATTCAAGAAAAAGCTCTCCCGCTATTGCTTTCGAACCCTCCCAGAAATATGATTGGTCAGTCGCAATCCGGAACTGGTAAAACCGCCGCTTTCGTCCTCACGATGTTGTCTCGCGTCGCTTTCGAAAACCCGGCTACGCAGGCCCTCTGTCTCGCCCCAGCAAGAGAGCTCGCCCGGCAAATCATGGACAACGTTCGTGAAATGGGCAAATACACTCCTGTTACCACTGCGTTCGCCATCAAGGACTCGGTACCCCGTGGCCAGAAAGTCAACGCACAAATCGTTATCGGCACACCAGGCACCGTCACTGAGTTGATCAAGCGTCGTGCTCTCGACGTGAGCAACCTGAGAATATTCGTTCTTGACGAGGCGGACAACATGTTGGATCAGCAAGGGTTGGGAGATCAAAGTATCCGTGTGAAAAAGTAGGTCCTTGGCCGTCTTACAATATGAATGTTTGAGTTGGGGAGTCGCACGACGGATTGCCAAGTGCACACATTCTAACTCATGTCCCAAACTGCCGATCGTGCCTCTCGTTTCCTCGGATTCGTTCCTTGTGACTCAGCATGGTTCCTCGTAACTGCCAAATCGTTCTGTTTTCCGCCACCTTCACCACGGCCTTGCGCTCTTTCGCCGCCAGATTCGCACCGAACGCCAACCTGATTTCCCTCAGGCAGGAGGAGCTATCAGTGGAGGGTATCAAACAGTTCTACATGGATTGTAGGAACGAGGAGCACAAGGTCGAAGTTCTCCAAGCCATTTACGGGTTACTGACTATTGGTCAGAGCATTATCTTCGTTCGGGTAAGTGCTATAACTTGGAGGAAGGGTTATGCGTTCATTCAACCAGATAAAACCACATATTCGATCGTCTTCTGACCATCCTTCATTATACACAAACAATTTCTCCTTATACAGAGACGAGACATGGCCGACAAACTCTCGCAACGCATGAGGGAACAGGGCCATACTACGTTTGTTCTTCACGGCAAGCTCGACACTGTGGATCGTGACCAGGTTATTGACGACTACCGTAACGGCAAATTCAAGGTTCTCATCACCACCAACGTCCTTGCTCGTGGTATCGACATCCTCCAGGTCAACCTTGTCATCAACTTTGACCTCCCATTGGACGCACAAGGTCGCCCGGATCCGGAGACGTACTTGCACAGAATTGGACGTACCGGTCGGTTTGGGCGCACTGGTGTCAGCATCAACTTCGTCCACGACAAGAGGAGTTTCGAAGAAATGAAGGAAATCGAGAGACATTTTGGTCGCGAGATCACGAGAGTTCCCACGGACAATTACATGGATATTGAGAAACATCTCAAGAAAGCAGTCCGGTAAAGACGTCCAAGTCGAGATCAACCGCGGAGAAAATAGACGAGCATCATGCGTCCGGTCAACATGTATGGAGTATTCAACATGTTGCAGACAAATATGTATCGCGGATCCAGACTTAGGAAATTGTATTGGATAGGGAAAAGTTTGTAAACAGGAGGAGAGAAACAAACCTGAAACGTACGTAATTTAACAGGAGACTCAAGCTGTTGATGCCGATCAGGAAATGTAAAAAGAAAGAACATAAATGTGCTGCAGGGGTAAAAACTCGCGACACAACCTAAGCGCTCACCAAGATCAAGAAGCTCTGAATATGTTGCAGTTCACGGCTATTCACACCCCGGCCATAAGCAAAAATCAGTTGCGATGAAAAAGGTGCAGGTCTGTTCTAGGGTCTCTGTTGCTGGTGCTCATGCGACAAATATCGTTGCCTCAGAAATGAAATTTTCGAAATCCGACGAAAGTCAGTTTGAGCCGTGGAAGCTTGGTCATGTCGAGTAATCAAAACAAACGGGAAACCTTTTGGTAAGGTTTGAGCTCAGTACGTTGTGGATTGCTTGATTCAGGTTCTTCGTTGGTAAAGTGGATTACTCACCCCTGATTACGTCCACAGAGATGACGCCCTTTTTGATTCCGATTGGACCTGGAGCTTTTCACAAAAAAGTAAATTGAAACAATGCGAAAAGACAAGACAACAATAAACACCGGAAAGGAAAACATATAAAATGGGATAGAATCTAGTGAATGCCAGGCACTGCCAGACAGAATTCTCAAAAATTCTTCTTCAGACTTGCGACGGCACCCTATCCATCAGACACTCTACGAAATAGCAATTCGAAATCTCTCAAAAATCAGATTTATCGTTTGCGATCGTGCTCCAATATGGTGAGTGGCGCGAGGAAAGCGTTGGGAATGTTGATCACAAACGGTTGGGGGCAGGGGTAGGCGAGGTTTACAAGTTGTGGGCGCAGGACAGATTTGAAAAAAGGATTGGGGGTGAAGAAGGCTGGGAAGGCGATAGATCTTGTTGACAAATGAGTTGAAGGGGACGGGCAGATCTGGGTGGCTGTCTTTTTCCAGATTTCTAACCAGCGGTTTCTCCAATGATGGCCCTCCTGCAACCGATTCAGAATCCGAAAAGTGCACAACGCTTTGTTGGAAGGCGAAAGCGCTTTTTCAAAGTGCTCCGCTCGTAGTTCCAGGGTGGTGTGAGCAAAATCCAAACGCTTTGCCACCGTTCGAAGACATTTCACCATGGCTCGTCCTCGCATCGGAACGAAGCGATGATCGCCCCCAAGATACCAGTAATTAACGAAGGTATATAAGCGTACCCACTGAGACCCCACTGAAGGAACTATCAATCACCCCGTTAAGGTTGAATCGACGATTTACTATGTTCATGGTTCCATTTGGAATAGAACAACCGATCAAAAGCACGAGCCCAGATGAGGGAAAGGGTTCGGAGCACACTACGGATGCCGTTGTTTCTTCGGCTATTGTTGTTGAAGGTGTTGAAGCTTGGATGAACGAAAGCCGCGAAGGTAATGTGAAAGATGTTGACCCTTAGCCTTGACCCCACCGCAACAGGTTACATGTTAATGGTTGAATCGACGATCTACCATTTACTCGTGGTTCCATGTGAAATAGAACAAGCGATTGAAAGCACGATCCCAGATGAGGGAAAGGACCCGGAGCGCACTACGGATGCTGGTGTTTCTTCTGCTGTTGCTGCTGAAGCTTGGATTGACGAAAACCGCGAAGGTAATGTGAAAGATATTGGCTCTTAGCCTTGACCCCACCGCAAGAATTACATATCATCTTCAAACTCGCTGTACTGACGGTGTGGTAATCTTTGTCTCGCACCACCGTCGCACCACCCCCTAACTTGATTACGTTCATTCCGGGTTTGCTACCTAGTTGGAATAGGGAAAGGTGGGATGGTTGAAAATGGATTACACAACGATCCGTTGGCAGTGCACGTGGGCGCTAGTGGTGTCGTACTTGCTTTTGAGGAGTCTGACGTTGATTGCCAATTGCAAGTGAAGCATGAAGACACCACCGAATCCAGAAAGGTTGCCCAAACGTGCACGATACTCGCGGAGTGTTGATGTGGAAGCTCCGGAGTCCCAGGCAGTCAGGGAGACTGCGGCCCCTGCCAATGAAACATCAGAAGACGACGATGCGCCTTTTGGTGACCAGCCGACGGTCGACGACCCACTTGCTACTGCACCGGTTAAATCAAAATTTCTTGTCCAAACAAACATCGATGCTCAAGGCCCTGGGGACGCTGAGAAACACGAATCCAGAGATGCAGTCATTGAAGGAGAGGCGATTGGACAGTCCCGAGAAGAGTCATTGATTGTCCCCGACATTGCCGTAGCTTGCAATGTGCATGCTTGTGGTGTTTCGGCTGTTGCTGCCGAGGCCGTCGAGGTGCAGAAAGATGACAGAATTCAAAGTAACAGCCAAGGTGATGGCCCCCAAATGTTGTCACGACAATGGTGATTCGTCATTTGTACTGAGACATACCTTCGTTTCCACTTCCCATGGGTTGGTGAGGTTGATCCAACGTGCGATCGCGATGAAAATAGTCCACAGGATGACCCGCTTGTCACGACCATGGGTTCTCGCTCATGAACATTGACCGGCTAGTTGAAGACTCGACCACCGCTGGCAAAGAGGCAAGCATCGCGCATGGTGGTGCAACTTTGGATGCCTCTGACACTGCGTATCCTACTGAGGGACGGACGGAAAACGAATCATCGTCTGAACAGAAATCTCGCAGTGAATTCCCCCGCATATGCGAGAGTGAATCACGTGTCCCGGATCCGGAGGGAAATGGACTGGATGCGAACGTTACTGTTGCTGGAACAACATCTCCAGTCTCCATCGAGGTCAATCCAAAAACAGCCTTGCAATTGCACGACGGCGAGGTTTCGATAGTCGTGGAAGGTGCGTGTGTGCAACTCCTCCAAGCAACTCCTGTGCCTGCGATTGGACCCAAACGTGGAGCCTTCCATGCATGGGACTGCTCCTGCTTCCGCTGAGGAGTCCAAGACGGCAATCGAGGGAGTCAATGGGTATGTCAATGGTTACTTCAAAGGACGAGGTAGACAGCAGCGATGTCTCTCCACCAACGCCTGCAATGCTCGCCGCAACTCCAGAGAACGTTGGGTGTGTCGATAATGAGAAAAGCGAGTGCGACCATGGATTGCCTGAGGCTGCTAAAGTTGATATTGACAACTGGGATGTTGAACAAATCATCAACTGGCTTTACTCGGAACCAGGAAACGAACACATAGTGCGAGCAGTTCCAGCTCTGACGAACAACTGGCTTCGCAGGGTCGAGAAAGTCATATCATGGCTCACTGCTCGCTGGTGGCGTCTCACACAAACCAACGCACCCTGTCGCACCAAACGACATAATGCACCCGAACTCACTAAGTCCACATGTATCCTAGAATCATGCGACATGGTTCACCGTACGTTTCCCCGACAAGGGCCATGGGAAAGTCGAACCGATGAGTTTCTCATCAGGGGCACAGTGATCACAACAAAGGCCCTGCCACTCCACAGAAAAGTCATCACTGTCCGATATACATTAGATGACTGGCAGACGTTCAAGGATGTGGAAGCTATATACCTCCGGAGCATATATGAATACGAAGCACATCCGAGTTTCGATCGATACATTTTTGATTTGGATCTCGACGAGGCGTTTCCGGGGGCCACCGCCAATTTACTGCAAAAAGTTCAATTCGCCATCAAATTCGAGGCCGGAGAAGACGTCTACTGGGATAATCATAGATGATGCAATTATCAGGTTACCTGCCAGATGAAAACGAACAACGTCCCAATCCACCAGTGATGTCGGGAGTTGTTACTTCATCTCATAATATTTTCAGTTTCTGAATGGGTATGACGAGCATTCCCGTCACTAAGGATTTCGGAGGTCTCACTGTTCCGGTTGGGGGTTTGGTTTTTGGGGTTTGTTCATTGTGACAAGTTTCTCATTTGCCCTTCAAGATAATCTGATTGTTTACGTTGTCTTGGCCATTCCCCTATGTGATTTTCTGTTGATACGTCTGGGAAAGCTGATGGGAAAGAGGTGTAAAGGACCTCACATGCGCCAATTTGAAAGTAACTTCTCCGGAAGTAGGAGAACTCAAAATGGAGAACCACAAAAATATCCAAAATCCTCCATCGTTGTTTTGAAATTGAGCTTTGTCACAAGCAAAGTCCTGAGAGCCTACTACCAACAATGTGCGTGCGCCTCAATGTGTCTTTACCATCAGCCTTCGTTGAAAAAAGGCATGAACCAAAAATCCTTCTTCCTGATGTGTGTGTTGTGAACATGGTTGGATGAAGTAAGGACTATCGAAATACCTACTTGCCAGCTGAATATGTCTTTTGCATTGCCGAACATCAAGATTTTTCGGGTCAGGATCTCCTTCGAATCGTCGAGGATAAAGTTCTGGCTGATGAATCTACAGCAAACCAATATCGTCTCGTCCTGAGCTTGAAATGCCTTGTGTGGGCCGTTTCTTCTGGCCCATCGATCAGCTGGTGCGAATCGCCGACTGTTTCCCGAAGATTGACGGATGGCCTCAGTTTGCAAACTAGACTTGTTGTCTTTGTCCATTGGTGGTAGAAGCAGTTCATTTACGCAGCGCATCGTCCCGGACTTCCTGTTCCACCCAGTCTTCCTTAAGACTTCCCTCTCACGCGTTCCATTTCCACCCCACTTGTGTCACAGGCCATAGATCCCTCCTTCCACCATCCGCCGAGTGTTCGTAGGCGCTCGTCTCCACTTCCCAAATGTGAAAATCTTGGAACAGGTTGCACAAGAGGAATGACGTGATGGGCGGTCAACCAGATCACAGCATGAAACCTGGTCTCCATTCTTCGTCTGCCGTGGCATCTTTGCATGCCCCTAAACTTATACAAGATAAGGGCTGGGAAATCGGGTCCCAACTCCCGGTTTTTCGGCGCCAATCAAGACCGAGAGAAATCGCGAAGGTGGAGCCCGCGCTGCCATACGTGCCCGCGGTCCAGCCAGCGGTTAGGATCGCGCGCAAACTCGGATGTCGGACTACTGGCAGCTTTGGCAGTGACAATCTGCGGAGTTTTACGTTTCTTTCTGGTGGTCACATATGTATTGTCGTACTGCTATTCATAGTATTAGTGATACGCTTGACTTGAAGGGTATTGGTTACGTAAATAAATACCCAAACGGTCACCATCGAAGACTTGGAATTCGTCGGAGAAGGGTCAGAAAGTCTTGGTTAGAAGCTGCACACGTTCAACACAGCGTTCAACAACCTGTTCAACAACTCCTTAGGAAACCGGCCACGAAAACGACAACACGCAGAGTCAAAGCTCCAATGAACATATGTATGTGCGATTTTGCCTGGTTGTCCATATGTCAATTGTTGACTTGCAGCATTGGTTCCAGCCGGAAGGTACCCCGAACCCCGACCCCGCCCCCGCCTGTTGGGACCGCTGGAGGCTTGCGCCTACACATATCTCAGCTTATTTGCTCCGTGCTCTCATGTTTATAACCAACGCGATCGTGACTCCAACCAGCGAGACGCGGAGACCACAAAGGAAGATCACAGGAAAGATATGTGCCCTTTGATTACTGGAAAGCTACACTGGACCTGCGCATACGTGGAGGAGTTCGGCTATGGCCTTTGATCCCTCATGACATCTTTTGCCTGCCCTCAACGCCAATACCCACACAACAAAGCAAGCAACAAGATCTGGCTTTCGACGAATCCCCCAACATCATCTGCCCCTGTCGCGCTTAGATACCCAAACGACCTTCCCTCAGTTCACTCAAGAAACAACCAAATCATCCATTTCTATCACCCCCGCCGATGGGCTACGCCGGCCGCCCACACAATATCGTACCGGTCACGACCGAATCCGATCTCCCATCCACCGCGACCACAACTTACAGTTCATACCACCCAGACACCTCATTACAAGAGCCCTACGGTCGATCCCCGATTCTCCCATCACCCTCACTCGACTTCCTTACCAACCCGCCCTCACATAGCATTGATACCCACACCCACAACCCAAACATCAACCACAACACCACCGCCGTTATCATCACCCTCGACAATCTCTCGAGCAATCAAATTCCCATACCCGCCTCATCACGATCAGATATTATCAATACATCAACACCTACACCCACAATCCACTCTGCAGCCCCCGGTGTTCCAACTCCGTCTGCAATGTCCCTGCCCGACATAATAGCCCAGTCCTGGATGCATGAATCTGAGGAAACGAGGCAGATGTACCGGCAGGCGAATGTTGAAACACGCGTATCCCCTTTTCAATCGTCACCAATACCTTCAACGAGTCCAAGATCAGAAGCAACAACATCACACCAACATTCAGCACGGACGACTGGTACCCCCGAAGATTCACCTTCCACTTTGAACACAATCGTGCGAGCATCTTCAATAACACCTTCAATCACACCTCCGATGGACGCCTCTGGCCCTTCTTTCAGCGACAACAGAGTCAACGGTCTGGTCAGTGGTCGTTTGGGAGTTCTTGAACTGGAAAGATTTGCACAACCATCCCCAACGTATGTGCCACCAGTTTCCATTTCCAACCTTGCGTCTACCACATGGCCGTCCCCGTCCTCTCGCACTTCAAGTGATGATGGATCTTCAACCCCGAGAATAATGCCCCTTGATGACAGCGATCGCATTGGAGGAGACACTTCTGGACCGTTGACATTGGACTATCAACAGCAATCCAATCAACATCAAAACGTTGTGGAAAACGAACAGGTGGATCGGTTCGTCGAACGTGTACATAGATGAGTAGAACGTGTCGAGACAGTGTAAACGTTGGAGGGTTTCGTCGTAACTACGGCGGTCTTTTGGTAGTGGTTGCAGATTACAGTCCCCTTTGTCTTCATTATGCCTCATCAAACTGTGTGTAGGTGTCGGTGTTCTAATCCGAGCTTTGCAATAATAACTAGAGTACATCACACCACTGACCATAGAAGAATAAACAAGAGAGGGCAAATAAAGGGAGAACGCCAAGTTGCTCATCACGTATCAGTTTCGGAAACAAGTATTGTTCGGAAACAATATCGGCACCCAACGATCAAGTTCTGTATCCAAAAAAAGTAAAAAATCCAATTCGCAACCATGGAGATACCAACTCCTGAACGCACCCGCCCTTTCGTATTCATTCCAAGTCCATTTCCGATCCAAAACCAAAGTCCGGGTATTGTCTCAGTTTCGAAGCAAAGCAGTTGGAAGCGAGAGCAGTAACATCCCCACACTAAGCCGAAAAATCCCACACAACCACCACCCCATCATCCCCCCCCGTCACAATCTTCGTATCCGTCAACTGACAACAATTCACCGCCCCCCGATGCAACCCCTTCAAATCATGCATCAAAGCCCCACTCTCCACATCCCAAATCTTCACTGTCGAATCGTGCGCCCCAGATACAATCCTCAAAGAATCAAACTGGACACACCACACGCCTTCCATGTGGCCAAAGAGGGTTTTGAGACATTCGCCGGTGGCGAGGGACCAGATGCGGAGGGTGCTATCGAGGGAACCGGTTATGAGTTTGTTGGATTTGGTGCAGCGGGGTGTGGGTGGGGATGCCGGGGTAATGGCGGAGGTTGTCGTGGTTGATGTTGGTTGCGTCGACGAGAGGGTGGAGGAGGATGTTGGGATGGTGGGGCAAGGTGGTGTAGTCGATGATGATGAAGATGATGACTGTACCGGAACGCTAGGTCCCGCAGCCCATGCCTGAAAGCATTGAATCTGGCCCGTATGCCCTGAGAATGTCTTTAGCAGCTGTCGAGTTTGCAAGTCCCACATCTTGACGGTGGTATCATCCGAGCAAGACAAGAGTTGTGTCCGGTTCAGGATCTGGACTTTGTTGACCCAGTCAGTGTGACCCGTCAGCGTGAAGCACTTGCCCGTTAAGATGTTCCATACTGAGATGTTCGAATCCACGGACCCAGATGCGAGAAGACCCCTGTCATCAAAATGGAGACATACAATGCCCTGCCGGTTCTGACCTTCAAGGACACGCATGCAATCGCCAGTTTTCAGGTTCCAGATCCGGATCGTACCATCCATTGACGCAGAGACAATTTTGGTATCGTCGAATTGAACGCCTCTTACACAACGGGTGTGACCTTCGAGGACCCGGATACATTGGTTTGTCTCGAGGTTCCAAAGACGGATGGTGTGGTCGTAGGAACCGGTTGCAAGGAGGGATTTGGATTCGTCATAATGCATACACATGATGCCGTCGGTATGACCCTCCAGGATCCGGGTTTTGAACTTTCCACGGCGCCAGTTACGTTCAACCACCAGGCGTTCGGCAAAGATGGCTTTCCAGGGGCGTCTTTTGATTGCAGGTGGTGCCGCCGCAGCAGCCACAGCATGTGGGATCATGGCTGTTTTTGAAGTTGATGAAGACGAGGATGACAGTTGTGGTGTTGACGGAAGTGGTAATCTTTGACACGAAATCGTCGATAACGGGTTCGATGATGAGTGGACCACCTCATTCAACGAGTTTGAGCAGCCATTTAGCGTCGGCACGTCTTCTTTTTGTTCGGCACTACCACCACCCCCTTCCTCAATCATCAACCGACGCCTTTTCGGGTTCCCTAGCTCTCCTTCACCGCTCTGCCCAGCGCACGCACCCCCCCTTCCCTTCCCCATTTGCTGCATCTGCTGCAACTTTCTCTTTGCCGCCGCCGAATGCCTATCCAACAACGGCAAACCCCATCCACACTTGGTACACTTCTTGTCAATATGCTGCTCGCACATTCTATGCCACAAAACGTCGTCATCAGCAAGTTTTTTCCAAGTCGTCGACACCTGTGCACAATGGCATAGCGAAGTTGCATCGAGGTATTGGAGGATGCGAAACGCAATTTCAGTGGGAACTTCGGAGATTATGTCAACGCGGAGGAGAGGATTGAGGGCGGAGGCGAGGTGGGAGAGTTGCGGGGAACAGCATTCTTGGAGAATCCCGTCGAGAATGAGGGGACGGAGGGGTGCGGCGGATGCGGCGAAGAGTGTCCAAATTTGAGAGACAAACGCTTGGTCTGTAGAGTCGAGTTGTAGGAATCGCTATTGTGTTCACGATATTGACGAAGGTGAGAAAGGCAGGGAGACATGAAACAGGCATATCACTAAGAGAACCATATTTGTCTGCTTTGTAAAGGTACTATACCTCATCACGTTGTGTCTCGTTTATTTCGTTGCCGTTACTACCGTTTTCTTCCTCCTCACTAGACCGTTGACGGTCAGGTCTGTGTCTATTCAGTTCAATGGAAAGAGCATCAGCGGATTCAGGTCTTATGTCTCCAAGAACAGCCAACGACTCGACTCACCTGTAGCAATACTGCATTCGCCCACTGCTCATCAAATGGTGCATGGTGTTATCTCTCCTCGAAACTGTTCACCTCGCCTCAACGTTTTGAAATCGCGATGGGGCACCTCGTTCTTCAGCCTCCTCTCCGGATGCGTTGGGGCAAATAAAGTCTGTGGTGTGTCCCCGTCGGTTCCTTGAGGCAATCGTGGGTCAAGGGTGGGTCGAGGTGGTCGACTGGAAAGTTGGCGCTTTTGAGTTTCCACGCCCAACAACATCGAGATTGGTAACACAAATTTCGCAAATCCATGGAAGGTGTGAACTCAGTTCATTTGAAAGTCATGAAGTTAGCCTTGAATGGTGAAAGTAACCCACCCCACAGCTGGAAATGCGGTGAAAGTGTGCACTGTGCGCGAACATTTCAAACGGAGCTGAATGAGCTGTCCGGAGCGACAAGAGTGGCGGAATTTCCAGCGACATTTCATGATAGTGGACTGAGCACAAAAGCGTTTGTCAGCACGTCTCAACGGTTGTGTCAACTCGGGGATATGGGTTGGACGGACAAGATAACTCTGACGGGACTCAGGACGAAAATTACTGTAAACTGTTCCAGGCGATATTATCGCACTTGACACGATAAAATGGAAGTGATAAACTCACGTCCAGCAAATATGACAAGATGTCTAAGATGTACACCCCATTTGAGCTTATTCTGCGTCCGGTAGCAGGCTACCAACAGGCAGGGCAAAACCAAATTGTCTATAGAATCTATGTACAAACGCTTTCTTATGCCGAAATCTTCATCCATCGACAAGAGTTGAGAAGAAAATGGCTCTGAACTCGATGTGCTCTGTCAGGGAGTGCAAGAGCAGGTTAGGGCAAAGCTTCCTTCTGAAGACACTGTGGTCCTTACGATAGATGCTACCGCCATCAAAACCTCAAAACCCTGTGCGTATCAACTGAAATCGCGTCATGTTGGAACGCGTGCCATAAGCATATTCCATTGGTAAGAATGAAACGGAATATGCATATCTTTTCTAATGGGTTATGCGCGCTCGTTTCCGAAGATACAATGGTCTGATCAGTAGATGGTACAGCTCCCTGCCATTCATGCGAATTCATAGTAAGCAGTGAAAACCACCACTTTCTTGGTGAGAACGTTTCGATGGGGTAACAATACTTGATGGAAACTGAAGGAACGCGCAGCTTTCAGTACAGCAAGCCGTTTTCGGACTTGTGGGGGGTCAGATCTGGAGTCATATCTGTACTTTGAATCACATGTCTTATATTGTCGTCTCGCTTATGTTTCTGTACACAGGCATCAAAGCCAAAGCCAAACGCCGATCCCCTTAAACAAAGCAGTTTCCGAACGCGAGAAAACAAAGAAAACGTCACCTTTCTGAATCAACTTGAACATGTTCCCGATCCTTTCTTCACTTCTTATCCGGTCCCTTTCCTCACTCTAAGACTTAACGACACTTTCCATCTTCCCTTCGCGACATCCAGCAACCCAGCCCGCACGAACCTTGGCACTAAGGCCTGGAAATGGTCAAGACGGTTTTGTAATTCGCACCCCCGTTGTTATCCCATACCACTCCCCCCCCCCTGTTCTGGTGGCTGAGTGCGAACTCCACGGTATTACGGGTGCCCTCCACTGCATCGAAGAAACGTTTGTCCGCCTCCAGCTCAAAATGATATCGGTTGAAAGGCGAAGCAGCTGAGTCCGGGTTTTTGTTGAAGGAGGCAGGAATCACCTCGAACGTCTGCCGTCCGTCCGTGGTGAAGCGAACGGAAACAGACGTTTGAGCCGCGTCAATGGACCGCGTGCTCACAATGCACCCCTTGAGCAAATATTCGTCTTCCTTCCCGGCCCAGGCTTTGTACTTCGGGTAAACGCGGTGATCGAGGTACAAGCTTTCCAGCAATATCCTCTTTGAATCGATATCCGGGAGATAGTAATACTTGTTGTTCTCAGGAGCATTCTATTCGTGTACATGCCATGTCCGAGCGACCAGACCTGCAAGATACTCGTCAATTTTGTCGAGGGTCTGTGTTGTGGTTTTCGGGCGATATACTATCCAGAGCAAGGTTTCGAGGTCCAGTGCCGAAAATCCAGGTCAGCCTCGTTGCCTTCGCTCACAGGATGCTCTTTTGAGTCCGCAACTGGAGCAGTCGCAAGGTTTGCTCTGCTAGCTTCCTTGTCGTTCGACGGTTTTCGGTCCTCCACCGAAGCGCACGAGGAAGGAATGAACGAGTCAGGTGAAGCCTCATCCGACACTTTGTTTGATTCGGTCGCCTGTGGTGCTGACGCAGCCAATGGCCCAACGCTGAAGGACTTCAAGAGGTTGCGTCTGTGGCGGGATCCTGAATGGAGTGTGCGGGCATGAAACAGAGGCCGAGAGACGATTGATGACCTGGAAACGTGAAAACCAAGCTGTGCCAGAAAAAGTTCGAGATGCTGAGTATTACCTTCCAATGCAGCCCACGGTTGGCCAATCGCTGAAAGACATCAAGGTCTTCTAGCCAAGATGCATTGGAGACCGGATCCTGAATCAAGTGCGCGAAATGAAAGAGGGTAAGGAGAAGGGATTGGAGAGGGCGAGAACAATGGATTCCGAAGATCAATTCATGAGAAGCGTAGAAGACCAAAGCCTGAGCTGAATATTGCATCAATGAGATATGGGTATTCACTCTTTGACGCAAGGCCAAAAGCCAAACGCCGAAAGACGTTCATGTCTTCCAGCCTAGTGGCGTGGGAGGTGGGATCCCCAATGGATCCTGAACAAGTGTGCGGACATAAAAGAGAGGTCGGGAGAAGACATTGGAAGGAGTGGGGACGTCCGAGAGAGGCGATTGTTACGAAACGTGGAGAGAAAGCCTGTGCTGAAACATTTTGCATACAACTTGAGATGCTGAATATTTACCTTCCAACCCACGCACAGCCAATGAATCGCCGGCCAATCGCCGAAAGACGGTAAGGTCCTCCAGCAACTTTGCGTCGAAGGCGGGAACCTGTATTGAGTGTGCCAAATGAAAGAGTGACAGGGAGAAGGGATTGGAGAGGGCGAGAAAGGTGGAGAGATGCGATTGATCAGAAACATAGGAGACAAACACCTTTACTAAATCCTGCGTCAATGAGATATGGGTATTCACCTTCTGACGCAAGGCCTAGGGCCAAACGCCGAAAGACGTTAATGTCTTCCAGCCCAGATGCGCGGGGATGGGATCCGGAAGAGATCCTGAACAGGTGGGAACAGCCGAGAGAGACGACTGTTGAGAAGCGTAGAAGACAAAACCTGTGATGAAACATTTTGCCTCAACGTGTGATGCTGAGTATTCACCTTCCAACCCACGCGCAGCCAATGAATGGCCGGCCAATCGCCGAAAGACAGTAAGGTCCTCCAGCGATTTTGCGTCGAAGGCGGGAACCTGAATGGAGTGTGCGGAAAGCAAGAGGGGTAGGGGGAAGGTATTGGAGAGGGCGAGAACGGTGGAAAGATGGGATGAATGAGAAACGTAGAAGACGAGAGCCTGATCTGAATATTACATCAATGAGATACTGGTATTTACCTTCTGACGCAATCAGAGCTGATGTGTCTTTAGTTTACTCTTCCCTCGTACATGTGATTTTGCGGACTTCTCATCATGCCTATCTAAAGGCCATATATATATACGTTCACTTCCTTCCTATCTTCACTCCAGGATTCTTTGATTTCCGTTCGAGTTCGGAGATGTCGGCGAAAAGAAGGGATATGGTGATGCCTGAGGTGACGCTTGTTGTACCTTCTTATGAACACTTGAGCCTAATTCAGACCGCCAAGCTCAAGTCTACCTGTTTAGGGCCCTATCTTTCTAAAACGATGGGACATACACTGACCATACACTCGACGATCTTACCATCAACACATCTACCGTCAATCACCACTAGACAGTTGGCTCAAACAAACGCGAAAGGCTTTTGGGACGAACAATGAGGTATTCTCCCTTTGAACTGGACTCACACTTACAACGTGGAAATGAATACTTGCGGGACGAACTATCACGGCGAAGAGACTCCACCGTCGGATTTGCGTCTTAACAAGATATCATCAAAATGTGCGTGTATCTGACAATTAGCAGGCATCGGCCGACGCCTTGCATCCTCAACTTGACGTGCAACCACGACCAAAGCCAGATTCAATATCGAATAAGAAGTGTCATATTGCGTCATATTGCTCATATTGCTGAAGCGGAATGAAAAGGAAGGGAAGGGAAAACGGAAAAGGAAGATGGAAACAATGAAAATGTTTACAGTTATGGATGCTTTGGGTATCCTTACACTAGTAAACTCATCTTCCATTCCAGTGAACGTTCGCGGGGTTCAATTCCTCGTGGAGGAAAATCGATGCAGGCGTTTGTGGTACTCCTTTTTCTTTTTCTCTCAAAGCTCGCCTTTTGCACCTGAAGCTTGGACATTGCAACTTGAGTCCGAAATCCGGTTTACCTTCTGAGGATTCAATCGGAGTGCGACGACGTCTTATATGGGTACTTGATGGCGTTCACTTTCTTTTGCCCCATCGTATTAACTGACACAAGATTTCTGACGTCCGATCGCCATTCTGAACTTCCATATTGTCGGCTAATAATTACCTTTCAGCATCTATCGTATTCATATTAGCTAAAGTTTTTCACATATGCACAGCGAACTGCAGTTCCAGAGAGCTGGTGGTTCGATGATCTTTGCACCCTGATAAGTACCTTTTTTCATGTTGGTTTTCCTCGTCTTTCTCCCCAGGCCTCTCAACATCCCTCTTCGAGCCTCCATCAATAACGATTTCTTTGATTCTTCATCTTAAAGTTGCAACACCACCCTTTCTCTTGCCCTCTCAACCCCTCTTCGTTTGTCAACGCTTTCTTTCATTCGTACCTCACTTTCTTGTTCTAAATCTTTGTCCGAACGAAAAAGAGAAACAAATCTCCATAAAGACCATTTAGCCAGAACATGGTGATGTTGGCAAAAAACTGACTGGGAAAGTTGATTGGGGATTTGCAACCCGTAGTGTCGATACTCAGGTTGCTCAAGGCGACTTCATTCCTTCGGCTCAGTACTCGCATTGTATGGTTTGACCTTGGGATGATAGGCTAATCTGACTTCACTGAAGTACGGAAAGAGAGGATGTCACCGAGAGAAACGTCGATGTTAGGGATGGAAGTCTGCAGTTAGTAGCAGAGTTAGTAGTGAGTGTAGGATTTCTTAGTCTTCCCTCAGATTTGCGCTCTGTAGCCTCCCACTCTAGGGCCTCCAGTTCCCTCATAGCTTTTGGAGAATTATCCTTACTATGAATCTTCAGTATAAGATTCAAAACAAAATGACAGCGAGCTCCAGCTTGAGCATTTACAGTAATTTCAGCAAGTTAGTATTCGATATCGAAGATCTCCCAGAAAGGTTGCACGCTTTCCCTTTTTGTGTCGGATTTTCTCGTCTATCTCTCCAGGCCTCTCAACAACCCTCTTTGATTCATATAGCATGACGATTTCTTTTTATTCGTACAGATTGAATAAAAAAAAACTCCTCTCAGTTGATGAACATCGAACCCATAGTTCTGACCTCCAGGATCTCAAAGCGTGTTCCATCACCTTTATTGCCTCAAATAGCTTGACATTTCTCTTGTTTTGCTCTGCTCCAACGTCAATCCAAATGTGGAGCAACGGAGTTCATCTGACTTCACACTTCACACGGCGTCTTGCCCACAACTTTTGTATGGAGATTCATTAGTTCTATTTTCGCATCTTCCGACAAGATCCTTTACGAGTTACCTAACCATATATCAACAAGAGCGCCAGAAAAACAAAACAGAACCGCAAACAAGGGGGGAATCAAAACATCTATAAAATGAACAAAAAAAAACGTATCTGCAATCGATATTCAAAAGTACACTAGTCAAATAAAATCCCTCATTCAAACCCTTCTTAAAAATCCAAAGGAACCCAACTACTCGAAGCGAGTCCCTCAAGCTGAGGGTGCAGCGTTCCCATAAGCTCCCGCCGATTTCTTCGGTTTACACTTCCCCTTCTTGCCCTCACTCGGCTTAACCCCCTCACTCGCCGCCTTAACCCGCTCATTCTCCTCCTGCACTTTAGCCCAAACCCTCGACTTCATCGGCGCACCCAACGGGATCTCATCCGCGTTGTTAACAGTATCAATGTAGTGTCTCAACCGGACTTCCATGTCCCTCACCATGTACGGGTCGAGGTTGTTCATTTTGACCCATTCGACGGGGGCGTAGGGTGGGAAGCGGAGGTGGACACCGTCGGTTGTGTCG
>JADGJF010000189.1:0-29852 GCA_027596845.1 Quaeritorhiza haematococci | reverse complement strand
CTACAAACCCAGCCGACCACACCCGCGCAGTCAACACCCGAAAAGCAGCAGTCACATCATACCTCTCCTCTCAACCTCCCTGGAAAGCAAAATGGAAGGCTTCGTACATGGTTGCTGAGCGTGACTCCAAACGCACCATTCTCACAAAGGATGAATTGTGTGGGAATGAGTGGGCGATTGGGTTCAAGGCGGGGATGGGGTTTATAATGCCTCCGGAATTGTTGGCTGATGGGGATGATGAGGAGGAGGGTGATGAGGGAGGGGAGAAGGGGAAGAAAAAGCGGAGACCGAGAGCGTGGTTTAGAGATAATTACACCTATGAAAGCGAGTTTTTCGATACGATTTTGCCGTGGAGGTTTCTTGTTGATTCGGTGAGTATCTATGTTATGATCATACAAAGTAAATGGTTGTACATCATTTCAATGCTTTTTCTCCTGACGTTCTCTTTGCTTATCATTATCTATACTCTATTTGATTCTCAGGTCCAAGTACAAGCATACCCACCCCTCCGACCATCACGAAAACCAGACTGGGGCTGGCAAATGGAAAACGATTACGTTGTTATGGATTCCCTTGCTGGTCCGGATTTTGGGTTGATGGAGGGTTGATCGTTAATACAATAATATCATATACAATACGATTTACTAATATACGGGTTTTCTTATAGAAAATGGAAATAGATAATAAAGCTTTGAAGATATTATTAAATGTAAACCTGATTGTAAACAGGAGTATAGTAGTTAGTACACTTCGAAACCCTCAATTCAATAATGCCCAGCGCAACGCACTTCCAGCAAAGGGTAGGGTGCCCTCCAAATGGGGTGGAAATGCGAAATGGGGATTTCCTGACGCAAGAAGGAGCTGGCGGAAATACCTCTTCAAGATCCACCGCTCTACCGCCTCGGGAGTTTCAGCAGTTGATAGAGAAGTTTAGAACGGAGCTTTCTATCTTTCTTTGTTGGGGTTCCTGAGAGTTTCGTGTTTGTCTGTGTGTTTTGACTCTGTGCGACCGACCCAGGACATGCATTCACTCAACAGATAATTATTTACAAAAGTACTGACCGAAAAGACGGGATCATCATTTCACACTCCGCTGCTTCCGCTGCCAACCCCCCAAGTCTCACTGTTACACGGCCTTTTCTTGGGATCTGTATTCCCTTGCCGTCCCCTATGCCGTCCCTTGCCAGTATCTGTATTGCAACGACTCAACGTCGCCGTTCACAAGTGTCACTTGGTAAGTCCAATCTCCGTTCTTTTCTCCCTCTTCCAAGATTCCCTCGCATTTCTGTTGTTATTCTTTCTCTTTGTTAGTAAAAGTTTCCACATATGCCGAAGTTTCGTTGCATCTGATATCTATGATTCTAACTCAATCCCCAGCTCAATCTCTCTCTCCCCACCTCAACCCTCAACCGAATCTCAACGCCCTCGAACTCCAAAAATAACCACGCGACCATCAGATCTAAAACAACCATCATCATGACAGAATCCCAACCAAAACCCAACCTGTTTCCACCCCTGTTTCCACCCCCAAAACTCCCCACCACTCCCAACGACAAAGCGTCCTTATTTCCGTACATCCAAATCGTCGAAAGATACAACCAGAACAACACCCTCTCCCCCACCCGCTCTTGCCAGTAGGCGTGCCACTCCAGAACTACCCTCCCGCTACTCATACCACTTGATCGGCTTGAGCACGGCCTGTTCAAACTCTTCTTTTTTGACGTGCTGAAAGTGCTGCCTGATTTACCGGACCAAATTCATGTGGAGTCGTCGAGGAAGGTGGCGGATTATGTTGTGGGTTCTTTGCTTTAGACAAATGGAGCGGGAGCGGGAGCTCCAACCTGCACACCGCTCAAAGAAGCGAATGATGGGCAGATCAGAAAAGTTTTGACCACGCACTGAAAAGATGTAAGCGATCAAGTGGAAGTTGACGATGAGGCTTCCACCAAGGCCGTGACGGAGGTAGCTTACTTTGGGTTTGGATGTTGAGTGGGAAACACTTCACCCACACTACGACTCCTTGACTCCAACCTTGACATGAACTGTTTCTGGACAGTTGTCGGACTTTTCGAACAGCGGTTCCACATCGCCCCAAACTGTACGTGTGTCAACTGGAGACGAATCCAAGTCCCCTACTATCCATCCCCTCGTCCATTTTTTCCACAGCTTTTGCAAGGACTTGAGGGCCTCGGCTTCGGGCGCTACTCACCATTCACAGGTATTTCCTTTTTTGCCTTCCCGCCTCTCTTACCCCATACCCAAGATCTCCTGAGTCCTCACCTGGGCACTTTGTCCTCACCATCCACTCCTTTCGGCGCGTGCTGCTGCGTTCTGCCTACCCCCAGATGAGTTACAGGAAAGACTAATCAACCCTTCTCCTCAACCAACTCTCAACACCCTCAGCCCCAAGCACCAGACAACATGGCAGACTCCAGACCGGTTCCACCCCCTCAAGTCACTCCCGGCGACGAAGCTCGGTTGCATGCCTACATCAAAGTTGTGGAAAGCTACGACACCCTCGTTCGCGGTTGGGCTTACGACTCTCGTCCGCCTTTCACACCGATCGATCACATTGAGCACCGTCTCTTTAAGCTCTTCGTCTTTGAGGCGCTTCGAACCCTGTCCGATTTATCGAGCGGATACCGCGCAGAGGGGTTGAAGAAAGCGGCGGATTACATTGTGCAATCTTTGCTTCATCTGCCTTGGAAGGGAGACTCGGCTCTTACCGACGATACGGAACAACAATTCGTCGCCTCAGAGCAGCTTGGCAGCACTGAACAAATACAGAACTCCCACAAACAGCTTCGTGCCCCATCGCTGCCAACCCTGCCTGTTGAGGTCGTAGAGTGCATCTTCCAGCACCTAGACGTGTCCCTAGCTTCGAGTCATAAATATCATCAGTCATTCACCCACTCGCATTGGTGTACTTCCCTCATTCGATGTGCACTCGTCAATCGTACTTGGCATCAGGCTGCCCTTCCCCTCTTTTGGAAAAACGTGAGATTCGATACACCCCTTTCTGGATATCGATTTCCTGCGTAGGCTACTCAGCGGTAGCCGACTTCAGATAGCAAGTCAGCCTGACCGACCCGTCTGGCGTGCATCGTGGGTCGTCCAAATCAAGATCTCCTGCACGGAAAATCAAATCATTTGGCGTGCTCTCGTTCAGCGCTTGTTCTTGTTTCCCAAGCTTCGCCGATTGGCTTTGAAGAATATTCGGAGTCCTGAAGAGCTTTCCCTTCTGTTCGATCAAGACCTGCCTTCATTGGAGCACCTTGCAATTCACGAGTTCCCTTTCGACGGACATATTTCGTTGTTTGGATCGTGGCATAACCCGCCACTATTGGTTGATCGTGAACAAGTGCAGACTTTTCTTTCGCGACTCTCGTCGGTTAAGTGACACTACGGGGCCGAGAATGCCCATTCTTCTGCATTCTTTGAGGAGGTATCCCACCCAAAGCTTCGGCAGGTCTTATTATCTGAGACACCAAACGACAGTGTGACGGAAAGTTCTTCAACAGTTGTTCGCACGCCCTCTCCGTGGTGCGCCTCTTCAACGTGCCCCTTTCACGATCCACATTTGAAGTTCTCGCGACAAAATGCACGGGCCAGCGTGCGTTTGGTTTCCATTACGACTTGGACGTCGATGTCGATGGTTTCAACTACTTCATGCAGCTTCGCGGTCCGCAGCTTGTCGCTCTGCAGCTCTGCGATTATTCAGACTATGGGGACATGAATCCTAAGATGTTGCTGTCAATCAGCAAGTACTGTGGGTCCGGAATCCTCGAATATCTGAGCATGGCCATGGCTGCCTTCTCGGAGTCATTTTAAGAAGCCATGTTAAGTCTTTTGCGGATTTGCGGCCGAACATTACGGTACCTCATTCTGCACACGAGCGCAACTGATCCCGACTATTTTGACTCAGATCCAGATTTCAACCGACAGTTCCCACCCAACACGGGATACTTATACATCACCGACACCAAGCTCCTACAAACCATCACAAATGAATGCCCGAACCTTCGTGGCCTCGAGTGTGGGTCAGACCAGGACGAAAAGATTACAAAAGCGCGGGAGGCGGTCGTTAGGAAGCTGCTGGACAAGTGTGGATACCTCGAGATTTTGAATCTTGGATTCTGTGACGGGTTGCCGGTGGAGGAGTGGAACATATCGGATGCGAACTTGAAGGAAAAACTCTTGACTTTGGAGGGCATGTGTGGGAAGAGGGGATACTTTCATTGGGAACGCTACGCCTCCTTGGCGACAGGAAGGAACAATGTTCTCAAGGCGTAGTTGGCTTCCGTTGCAGTAGTTGCCATTGTGCATGCAATCATGTCTTGTAATTCAGAGAAACGATGGAACGCTGCTTTCGAAGCGTGCTCTTTCTAAGGACCCCTCCCCCCTCTGAAAGAAAGAACGCTGAAATGGCCCCGTGTTGTGAATCAGCGACGCTGAGGAGTTTCACACTAAATTCACCACCATAATTACCATTGAAAGACGTTCGCGCACTCGGATGGACTGATCTCTTCAGCTGGTGCCATCAGAGTTTGAGCTGAGGTCGGGTTTGGTCGGGTTTGTTGTGTGCGTTTACTGAGGACGTGTGTTGCGCCGCAATGGAGTCAAGGAGGCCATCATGGCGTTTCAACGTGCAAAGTTCCGCTCCGTTGGAATCATGTATTCGTAAAATGCAACGTCAATGAATAAAGAGAATCAAAAAACTCCTCCGCATTTCCTAGCCATCGATCTCACTCTAAATTCAAGAAAGATCAAACACAAAAGAATCTCTACTATACTCGAAAACTTTTTTCTGTTCTCTCAAACCTCCAACCGCAACTTGACATTCATAGCAGCCAACTCGGCACACAGGTACCTAAATACATACGGAACCGCAACAACATCAATCCCCTTCGATGTCCCACACGACCGACACTCCACTTTCTGTCTCTTCGTCATCGACACAATCGCACTCGTCGATATCGTCCCACTCGTCCTCGCATCACTCCCAATCCCCATCCCCGTCGTCGTTGTACCAGCCGTCGTCGTCGTCGTCGAAGAAGGCACAGAATACGGACTCAACAAACTCCCGCACAACTTGCACACATACGCATGCGAGTAATCCGAGCAATTAAATAACCGGTCTTGTAAACAGAATGAGACACCGTGTGCGAGAAGGGAGTCACGTTCCATTTCACCGAAACGGATACCACCGGCGCGTTTACGACCTTTGACGGGTTGTTGGGTTAGGTTGTGTACGGGACCTGTTGTGCGGACTTGGAATTTGTCGGAGACCATGTGACGGAGACGTTGGTAGTAGACGACCTAACAAAGATAAATACACGGTTAATATCGGATGAGTGGATGAGAATGCCGCGAAAAGATAGGTATGGATATAGAGATAATACTCACCCCTATATAAATATCGGCCTTAAACTCCTTTCCAGTAATCCCACTGTACATTGGCTCATTCCCATGATAGTTAAACCCAGCACTCTTCAACTCCTCTCCAAAGTAATCCATCGCCCTCTCCTGTTCACTGAACGTAAACGGTGTGGCATCATGCGCTCTTCCATGCAGTGCCCCAGCCTTCCCAGCGAGAGACTCGACAAACATTCCGATTGTCATACGGGAGGGGAAGGCGTGTGGGTTGATGATCACGTCGGGCTGGATGCCGGATTCGGTGAAGGGCATGTCGATGGAGGGCCATTTTTGGGAACAGACACCTTTTTGACCGTGACGGGAGGAGAATTTGTCACCGATTACGGGGGGGCGGGGGATGCGGAGTTTGATGTGGACTTTGCGGAGGGGTTCATCGCCCGAATCGGATCCTGTTTACATATTACACAAAGAAAAACAGGAAAGAAAACGGTGAGTAAGGTTGCGGATAACCCCAACCCCAACAACAAACCCTCATTCACTAGTATATGTGATTTTAGAAAGTACTCACCAACCAACCGAACCTCATCAACATACGCCTCCTCCAACCCCTTGTACTTCTCCACAGTCAACTTCCCCGTCGTATCATCCACGTACGCATAAAACGGATCTCCCTGCGTCAACTTCAACCCCACCTGCGGCAACCCATCCAAATCCAAATACATCAACAACCTCTCAATCTTCTTATCCCCCCTGCCTCCACTCATCCCCAACCCAGCTTCTCCTCCAGGGAATAACCCAAAGTAACACGTACTAGCACCCTCCCCTGCCGTCTTCTTATCGCTCAAATCAATAAACTCGGATTTGTAGACGGTGCCGTATCCGTAACCGCGTTCGTGGGAGGATTTGTTGATGATGGAGGCGTCTTCCATGTCGTAACCCGTGTAGGAAATGACGGCGACGACGGCGTTCATGCCGTTGGGGTACCCATCCAGCCCGAACTCGTCGTGCAGTGCCGGACGGACGATGGGGGTTTGACCCGTTTGGAGACGATACAGTTTGTTGTCTGTGCGGTGGGGGAAGTTTTGAGCGGGGGTTCCCATGGCTTGTTTACCCATCTGATTTGAAAAAGTGAATGGAAATAATCGGCGTAAGAATTTGAAGAGAGAGCGTTTTGTTTGCCACACACACACCCCAGTTCTTTCGAAATCCCACGGAAACCTGAGACTCACCTGACATTGATACATATTCCGCGGACTTTGATTGAAATCCGAAAACGGTGTCATATTCGCGATAATACTCAACATATCCGTCGGTTTGTACTCAATGTGCGTTGTTATTCCGGGCACGATATCTTCTTTCAAGCAGGCAATGTCCATATAGACTTGCTCAAAAGAGCCAATCATGTCTGGCTGAGAGGTGGGAAGGTACTTGACGGTACGCATCATGCGGGTGGGTGTGGAGAAGAGGAAAAGACCGGGGTATTGACCGCCGATTGAGGGGGGGACGTGGCCGATTTCGAGTTCGAGGGGAATCTGTGGGTTTGAAGGGTTCAGTGAGTACACGCTAAAAAGTATGCTGGAGCCAACATCTAGGAAGGATGAAGAGTTATAGAAAGGTGAGGATTGAAACTTACCCCCTTCTCGCCCTTAATCTTCATATACCGCAACGTCTTGGCAACCTGCTCTGCAACCTTCGCAGTACACCACCCGATCATCTTCCCGTCCAACTGCACCGAAACAATAGTCTGTTCCTGCATCTTCTTAATCGTCTTCAAATCTTCCTTCTTCTTGGCATTTCCTCTCCCGCTTCCCTCCTCCTCATCATCTTCGCCTTCATCCATCGCATCCTCGTCATCGGAGTCCTCATCCATATCATCGCTATTCCTCGATACACTCCGTGGAATGCTACTTTCGTACTCCACACTCGCCGCAATCGACGGCGCACTCAAAGGCGCCACCATCTGCCCCACGCCCAACGAAGCCACAATCCCGGGCACCCTCCCCACATCCACCGGCTTCGTAACAATCCTACACGTATGACTCAAATGATTCAACAGCCCACACGGTGCACCATCAGGAGTATGTACCGGGCACAAAAACCCCCACGCATCCGGCAACAACTTGCGCACCGCCGTTGTCTTGAGTTCAGCAAAGAAGGCACCACGGTGGATGGACCGGAAGTGGGCGATGTAACGGAAGAAGTTGAGTTTTTCGGCAACGATTGTGTAGCCTGCTACTTGCTGCATGTCGAGACCGGTAGGACTGTTGAGGTTGCCGGTGGCGAGGAAATATTCGATTTTTTTGCCAATGTCGTATTGGCATTTTTGGAAGACGCGGGCGAGGTATTTGCCTGAAGTCATTTCGGAGTGCATCACGTTTAGTAAATCATTCGGATGGTTGCTGATGCTCGCAATAAAATGCATATACTCACGATCTTTGAAGTCAACAGATGCAGCAGATCGTCGCAAGTCGCCAACGATTTGCACCTTGATGTTCGTTATCCACTCTCCCAATTTTTCCTGTATTCGCATATCAATTCGAGCGTACAGTAGTTAGCACAGCCAAATTCGTTGGCGGAATGACCGTCACTTTGAAGTCGTTTTATCAAGTACAGTACAAACCTTGAGGATGCCAACAATAAGATGACCTCCGAGATAGATTTCCTGATGTTGAGGAGAGTCCGGGTTGTCGGGTGCACAGTCGCCAGCGACAAGAGCATACAGCTTTTGAATCATGAAGCTGCATGCATGCAAACGAACAAGAACGAGCACGTAAGCCGCTCATCACTAACAAGAGCAAGCAAAAAAAAAAAAACGGAAACACATCGAGAAAACGAAATGCATCACCACCCAAAAGACTTACATCAACAAATTGAACTTATCCCGGTCCTCTTCCAAATGCACCAAGACAACTTTTCTCAAAAACTCCATCCCAACCTCCTCCTCCGTCGAATCCTCCGGCGAGTCCAACATAATATGAAACTTGCTTCCAATGTAGGTCAAACACTGTTTCTGCGTCTTGCACGGGTACTTTCTAAAACTCCTCAACAACAACTCCACTCGATCCGTCAAAAACGTGTCTTTTGCCGAGGTGCTGCTGGTAATGTACTCGAACACTTCTCTATCAGTGGTTTCGCGCAAGGCTCTCAACACGAGCATGACGGGGACCATGTATTCCTGCTTGCGATAGCTGAAACGGAGGACCAGGTTGCCGTCTGTGCAGTAGTGGAGGGTGTTGGTTTGGGAGGTTTGGTCGGGGCGGACGGCACGAATTTGGACACCAAAGTGGGAGTAGGTTGGACCACGTTTGGCGAAGGAGGGACGGATAATAGCCATGGGGTGGTTACGACGGGGGGCGATGAGGAGACGGATTAGACGCTCGATACCGTTGACGATGAAGTACCCGCCAAATTCTTCGGGTGCTTCTTTGTGTTTGATCAAGTCTTTGGGAGATTTTCCTTCCAGATTACACCGGTTACTCTGGTTGAAGTCGAGTTTAGTCGTTTAGTAAACTAGAGGCCACACCAAATCCGCTGCAACGGTTGCAAGTCGACGGCTTGAGGTGTTTTGTTACTTACCCTCACGAGAATCGGCAAAAACCCAAGCTGCCTAACCTCACTTTGCACGGGCCCCTCGTTCACCCTCCAGCACAGCTTAGCCTGCATCCTCGCCTTATACGAGATACCCCTCTCCCGACATTCCGCTGGGTACAATAACGTCGAAACAGCACCCCTCGCCGTCTCAATGGTCGGTTTCCCAACACTAACTTGCGAAACCCACACTTCCAACCGATTGCTCGTTTTGGGATCAACACGTTCCCCAGGCTTGGTGTCGAAGATGACCTTTTTGCCAATGTCATCGACGGCCTGGTCGAGGAGACCTCTGCCGAGGGAACCGTAGCTGAAGATGGAATTGAATGATTCGACGTGGGGTGCGGATACGGCGGCGAGTTTTGGGTAGTGGGGGTGGAAGGTGGAGGGGTTTATGGCTTCGTAGTGGCGGCGAATGGTGTGGAAGGTAGTGTGGTCTTTGTCCTTTGAACCAAACACGCCGGACTTCCCGGACGGGCCGCCGGCGGAATTCGATGCGGTGAACTTGGTGGCCATTTGTGTTGGAATGTTTCGTGTATCGGCGTTGCTTTTTGACGCACCGTCGGCGGTTTGAGCCTTGCTGCCGGTTGGTTGTTCGCTCTGCGTCGGGCAATAAATTAGAAACAAAAGCAAAAAAATGTGTGACCAAGGTGTGACTCTGTATCACAACAGATGTTTCAGTTCAAACTCCACCATATACACAACGTTGAGCACAAAACTCTTGCAACGTTGAGTTCGAATGAGTTTGTGAACAGCCCGTCTCGATGTGTCATGTGCCTGGGTTCCGGCAATTTTCGTGTGCATTAAGAGTACTGAGCAGTTCCATGGTATCTATGTTCAAGTCCTAGACACTTGCCTTCAAAAAATAAATAAATAGATTTTGCGCCTCTGGGACCCAAGGTTGATGAAAATAGCAGGGGAAAAACGAAAGATTGACTCCGAATGGTTTTGTTTCTATCTTACAACCCTTCTGGCAGTCATGTTATGTTTTTAGGTACAGGTCCACATGATATACATATCAACAATGCAATATGCCCATCCAATGCTCGACCAATGCTCCCATCCAGTGCTCCATCCGTGAAGCAGAATAATCTACATACATTTACGTTGGTAACGGGACCTTCGCCGCCAACCCATCAAATCCCAACTGCGCACACTTTGTGCTCGCCAACTTCACTCCAAACTCTAACGACTCTTCTGGTGTGAGTCCTTTCATTCCGAGTCCTAATATTACACCGGCTATGAAAGTGTCGCCAGCACCAATCGTGTCCATGGGCACGATTGGTAGGGCGGGGACATGGAAGCTTCGTGGGGGGTGGTGGGGGTCGTTGATGAGACCGTACGCACCTTTGTCGCCCCATGTGACGAGGAGGATGGCCCTTTGTTTTTGTGGGTTGGAGAAAGTGATGACGTGCCAAGAACAATGGAATGAACAAGGCGTCCGGGCATTCAAACGCGGTTAGTATGTCAATCGGCAAATCCATTCCTCTATCTCGAATCGAAAGCGTCGAGACATACCCCGCTTTACACTGCCGCCGAATGTTATCAAGGAACCCTGTTGGAGCGCCGTGGTATCCTTTCCCTTCCGCATACGGTCTTGAAAAGAAACACACATCTGCCTTGGGCAGAAGCTGATCCAAATTCGGTCGATTAGGTTTTTCAAACTCGACCGACACCGTCAGCTTCCCCGCATACTTATTCCTGTACTCCTCATTCAAATGATCAATCATCCGTTCCACCTCATCCACATTGCGGCCTTCAAAATGAAGCCATGCCCCTTTGTGGTCGGAGCTGGATAATCTGTCATGAAGAACGGGTCCGACGTTTGATTTGAATTCAGTTGCCGTTAGTTCGTTGAGGGTAGTATAGTTTACGATTGTACGCGAGGTTTGTGTGCTGATGATCCAGGCGGTCGCGTCGTCAAAGTGGGGACCGCGGAAGACTGAACAGCCGAGGCTGACTCCGTCTATCCGTGCAAGATGATAAGATATCCATTTGCTGGTAAGGAAAAGTAAGTCAATATAGTTGAACGCGATAAACAGAGTACAACAACGATATTACGATATTCCATTAGCCACATCAACCGCACCGAAATTCCCACACAGTTCCCACACACACCTATCTTGCGGTTCCCGATTTCCAGCAAATACCCCAACAAATTCCAAGGCTGCTTCCAAGTCTTCTCCTGACCGATTTTGTAACTTTCGATACTGAGAGATGACAGCGATGGTGTTCCCTCCGTTCCCACCCCTCCTGTACTCGACCGAGTCGGCACGGACTTTGCTGTCTTCAATTGGATAGCTAAATGTTGAGACGAGTGCAGATTAATGACACTGTCGTTTGCATCAGACAAAGAGATATGCTCATTCAGATATCAGGGCGGTTTACAGGCAAATTCAGGCAAGTTCATGAAGGGTTCCCTCACCTCTGCACTGACAAGATGACATCCTTATACACGGCGCCAACGATCAAGATGGTTGTTTTGTGAGCCATCTCTTTGCGTGTCACCAACACCTCATGGAGCGAAGTACAAGACGGGATGTTCGAACCTCGGTTGAAGTCAAAATTGAGCATGATTTTCTCACAACTCGGACCCAAGTCATGTCCTTGGACCCAAATTGCCGGGTGTCCAATCACAGGATCCTGATGCTGATCCGTGTTGTCCGTCTCAAAAAACACAAATAACAGAACGAACTAATGTGATTGAGAAAGAGAAGGAGCAGGCCAGACGTTGTCATATCAGTCATGTATGCTTGCGTTGAAGCAACCTTCCAACACAAAAGAAGCCGCTTTCTGTGTCCGGTCTCAGGGTCCGTTAATACTGATATGAATTGATGCACCAACACGCTAAATAATCTATCTTTGTTTATCCGTTAACGAAAACGCTTCAAATTCGACATCCTGTTCTCATTAGGATTCTATCTGTCTGATGTCAGCGCCTCGTTGAATGGTGAGTCGAGAATTTTGGACCAGGAAGGATAAACATGTATGTGGACGCTTGTTTGGAGACCGTAGTTCATGTCTCTTTTTGACTCCTTTTCTTCCGGTTTTTGGAATCAAACCAACTTCACCACCATCTGCCACCACGAACTCGTGAAATTCGGAATCAAGTTTGCATTCAACCTTGCTACTCTTGCACAAATATCTTCGCGTCCTATCTAGTACATTTCCTTAATTTTCGACGAACAAATCCTCTGTGAGATTTTCTTGCGCTTTCCACCAAAACCACAACATCTGACCCATCTCCCATCCGAAAATGCACAACCCCGCCGGAAACGCGAGTCCCAACAGTGCTGGTAGCAATCGTGCCAGTCCCATGGGCAGCCCTGCCCAGAATCGCAACCCTGTTGGCCCCCCAAGCGTTCAACGAATTGGTCCATATGCCCTAGGCAAGACGCTAGGTGTCGGCAGTACTGGACGAGTAAAGCTCGGCACCCATATTGAAACATCGCGAAGGGTCGCCATCAAAATCATTCCCAAAGACTCGTTAGGAAGAGAAGCGTCCTCGAATGGTCAGCCTATCACACCTGAAAAGCGAGCCGCGATGAACAAGAAGATTGAAAGGGAAATCACGATTATGAAGTTGATCGTACATCCAAACGTGTTGCAGCTTATTGACGTTTACGAGACGGACAAGGAACTGTGAGTAAGAGAGAATCGATGAATGGACATACAGTAGAGGAGAAGATCTGTGTTTTCTTATGTACATGATTTGGAAGCACCATCGGCGGATTCGAGATATTGAATGCATGACCGATTTTACCTCTGCCACGATTTTCTGTCGGGCTTCTTTTTCTCGAATACATCAACAACCCATTCAGTTTCCTGATCTTGGAACACGTGGAAGGCGGTGAACTCTTTGACTATCTCGTAAAGAAGGGTAGACTCTCAGAGTCGGAGGCGCTCACATTTTTCCAGCAAATAATATTTGGTGTGGACTTCTGTCACCGTCATTTCATAAGGTATCTTATTGCTCCTGATAAATGTGATGTTTTGGATGACCATTACAATTTGGACCGGCCTCTTCTCACACGGACGTATCTTCTCGCATTTGGCAGTCACCGAGATCTGAAGCCCGAGGTAGAATCCCTTCCGTGGTTCTGGCTTCGCCTTAATTCTTGCACATAGATGAAATCGCTAATTCGATTTGGATTTTGGTTTTCCAAACCAGAATCTGCTGCTAGATAAGGATCTCAACGTGAAGATTGCAGATTTCGGTATGGCCAGCTTACAAGGCCCCGGTCGAATGTTGGAAACCAGTTGTGGGTACGTAAGCGAGTTTTGCTTGCCCAGGGAATGCTCTTTCTGCTGTATTATCAAGCGTCAAATGATGGCAACGATGGAAAATCTAACCAGAATCGGTCATGAAACCTTACCTTATCGACCAGTTCGCCGCATTATGCCAGCCCTGAGATCATCAAGGTTAGCGAAGATGTCACAAATTTATGTCCATTTACTTTCGACATCTTGTTTCTGAGCCTTTTGCTTTTCGTCACCTCCCAAGCCATGCAAACCCACTAAACACATCGATCTCACTTTCCCTATGAACGACAACAGGGTATCAAGTACGATGGCCACTTAGCCGACATCTGGAGTTGTGGCGTTATTCTCTATGCTCTTCTCACAGGCAATCTGCCATTTGACGACGAAAACATTCGGCGACTTTTGAGCAAGGTCAAATCCGGCATGTATTACATCCCGGATCACGTCAGCCCGCCCGCTAAGGATCTCATTAAACGGATGCTTGTTGTCGATCCGGCAAAAAGGATAACGGTTCGTCTATGAAATTTTGAATTGGGTGTGATTGTTGTGTGTGTGATGCATCTGGCATGCAAGGGGCGGTTCAAGTTGACACTGTATTTGGGGCGTAGAACTATTGAAATGGCTGACGGTGGTGAGCGGAATTTTCAACCCCTTTTCTTTTGAATTCACAGATGAAGGAAATTATGACACATTGTTGGTTTACGTCTCAATCGCCCAAAAACAATGGTCAAATCCTCCCCGGCGCTATGGATCACGTAGCTGTGAGTAATAAGGGGCCTCCACAAAATGAGCATCGCCATCTTTTAGAATTTTCGGCTAGGAAAGGGGCATAGGAATCAGGTGCTCGTGCTGACTGTCTTCATCTTTTTGGTCGGTGCTGGGCTAGACGGTCCGACCAGTAGACGACCCGGGCTTAATCGACCAAGAAATAATACAGTCGCTCGGGCTACTCAGCTCTACGAACGAAGATGATATCGTGGGGGCACTCATGTCTCCGGAGTAAGTATTTCGGCTTTTTGTGTTTGTTCTGTGGGGAAGGGGTACCGTGTTCATGGCTGCACGAGCGTTTTTTTTTGCACCCTTCGAGTTTGCTGGCCATTCTATTGGTATTGAATACTTCCTAATTCTTGCATCGGTACAGTCCCAATCCAGAGAAGGTGTTCTACAACCTTCTTTGTCAACGGAAATACGAGTTCTTTGAAAACTATGACATCAGGAAGCTATCTGAGTGGGATATCGAAGGTATGGCATTTTGTTGGCTCCGCTCTTCATCTTGAGAATTCAATTATTGGAAGGACGGATAGACCATCAGAAAAAACATCTTACTACGTGGGCAATACTTTCCATCAACATCAGGCGGTCCGAGACGTCGCACAGATTCCTATTCCAGTCTATACGGCGACCGGCTGGGCGGGTCCCGCTTCGATCTCTTTAGGTCTGAGCTGTCTCTCGCCTCCCCGCTGGGACCAAAAGACAAGGAGCTGGGTGGCAGCGCATTTGAGCTAGCTTCTCCATCCAAGCCAACACCCCCCGGAAGCGGCAGCTCCACCAACTCGACACTCACCACAGCTTCCGGACAGATGAGTGCTTCAGCATATCTTCGGAAATCTGCAGAAGAGCTTCACAAGAAGTCTACAGACGATTTGTTGACGCGCAAGAGCCAAGACGAGTTACACAGCAGTAATTCGGCAAGTTCCAACAGCAGTGGTGGATCGGTTGAATCACCCACTTCGTCAAGACGAAAGACAGTGATGACCCATCACCCGGTGGCATGGAACAACGGCGCTGCTGCCAACTCGCCAAAGTAAGTTTGATCAGTAGCATCGAGGACGGAAGTGCAAGAATGGATCAAATTTGAAGATATCCCCAATTTACTAACGTTGTATCGTGCCACCTGCCCTTTCACCTGTTACCCTCAAGAACGCCAACTATGAACAAGTACGCCGAGAGCACTGTACGTGTCAACAGCCCGCTCGCGACTGCGACTTACCCGGAGCCGGAAGTCCAGTACGTATATTTCGACCATTGGAAGTTACTACACTTTATACCTTGTCTCTAACTCGAAACTTAACCGAAACGGCAGAGACAAAGCTCTTGTGAAGAGTTCCGATTCTCCGACTGTGTCTGCCGCCGTCACTCAAACAGGACAAACCCCCCAAACATCAGAAAATCCCCAGGAAAGTGGAAGCCCCAACGTTTCTGGTCGTCGCACGTCTTCTTCAGCTGCCGCCAAGACGCCACCACCACCTTTGCGGGAACCGGGCAAATCGAAGCTGACAATCAACATCCCGCTCAATGACGCCGGTACAAATGATCTGGCTGATGGATGCAAACGAATCATTTCTCAAAAATTGCTGATTGTTCCTTTTTCTCGATGATATTTTAGGATCCAACCCAACGGCAAACGGCAGCCCCAAATTCCATCGCCGCAAAGGTATGGTTCTGGAACAAAGGATGTATTTCTCGCGCCCATTTCTTACGCTCTTTACTGTGCTCTTTACTCATCGTTATGATTTTATGATCTTCCAGCCGACATTCCCCCAACACCTCTCATCACCACCACCCCCAAACGTTCTTGGTTCGCGTCGCTGCTTTCTAACTTCCGTCCCGAGGTCTACACCCTCACCTCGAAAAAATCATACGACGAAACGGTCGATTTCATTGTACAAAGGCTGCAGGTAAGTTGCATCGAGAATCCCCTCTCTCTCAATCCTTCGAATCCCTTTATCTCTCCTAGAATATGTCTATAACCCAGTCGGTGATTCTATTTCCCTCCCTGTCGCATATACTACGATTGCGAAACTTGTATGGCAATGGTGAAACATCCACATCTGCGCACCAAAAGGATTTTGAGGTGAAATATCAGACCCGAAGGGAGGGAGGATTCAAGTGCAAGTACGACGGAAACGGAGTCACCAGCAGCCCCACAGGAAACGGCAACGGCAATCAACAGGACGGCGAAAACACAAACGCTGGCGTTCCCATCCTCGCGCAACAGCCCAACTCCACAGCATCACACACCGCGACCTCTGCATCCTCCTCCGGGGCTCCGAATGGCACCGCAAACGGTGCTATCAAAAGTGTCAAGTTCAAAATCGACATTTTGCCGCTTGAAGAAACAGGTTCTGTGGATCATCCGCCGGCGTCCCCCGTCTCACCCCTCTCGCACGCACCAAACAACCCTTTGCCTAGGCCGGGAAGCCCGGGGCATTTGAACCAAAATGGCTCACAGGTCGGATGGAAAGTGCAATTTGTACAACAGCAGGGTGAGTGCTCATTCTCTGCAACCCATTTTGGTCTGGGGGTGTTTGTTTTCGTTGCGGTTGCTCCCCGTCAACATGACCATATTTTCTAGTTCAGGTAGCGTAGAACATGACTAATGCCACCCTTTTCCCCCATTCAACAGGCGCATTCTCCGCCTTCCAACTCGTTGCAGAGCGATTCAAAGCTGCATGGACCCTCGACCGATAAGTATCGTCCCGACTTTGTCATAAATCGGAGGGTTGTTCGGGCCTCCCAATCCAAGTTAGACAAATCCTCTTTCTTGACGGACAAAACCACATGTGTTGCTCGTGATGCGCCCCTCTCAGTTTCCAGTTTCGTTTTTCAGCGGTTTTGGTTTCCTACCAGAGGTGGTTTCCGAATAATATCTTTTTGTTTGCCATGGCGTGCAACTTGAATATGGATACCCGAGTTATGGATACTACTCAGTACGGCGCCGTAGTATGGGGAGGAGGGGCCAATACAGAAAGGACAATTTGAGTGGGGTTGTGGAATAAAGTTTAAATCCGTGAAGCGACGCCTGCGCGTCCTGTTGGACGTTTTCTTTTTTTTCTTCCGAGGGAAGTTACCTGCCATCTTAAGATTGTAACCTTTCTTTGGTCTTATATACCTTTTATAAAACATCTTGAGCGAAAAGAAGTCAGAAGCAGAAATTGATCCTCGCCTTCCAATGTCGACTTGATTGGGTTTGCCGAAACGACGAAAGAGATTCTTTTTCTGAAGTGCACAATTTTGGAAATTTCCGTGCCGTTAGAATACCTGTTAGAATACCTGGGATTCATGTAAATGGTGCATGATCGGATCATGACGTCAATCAGACCAGCACTTGAACTACTCGATTGACACACAGGCACAAAATAGGGTTCAACATCCATTTTTTCCGTTTGAAACCAATCCAATCTCACTACTGTCGCGCGATCTATCTAGGAGAAAATCCGTCCTTTGTGAACTTGCGAACATCATTTTAACATTCACGTTTGCAGCGCCGCAAAGGTAAAATTAACATTTTGATCGCGAGGAGCATTCTGGATGTGTTTTTGATCAAAACAAGTCTTCTTTTTAGTTATGATGGTGAACTTTAACCTTGCGAACGAAGCGTGCTTTTGGGGTGACATGTGCGAGGACATACACGGGGATCTGCCGACAACTTGTATCTCCCCGGACCTTCTTGCCATGGGTACCTCGAGCTTTGCATCACAGCAAGCCCCTCCATCCAGTCATCCAGGCATTTTCGCACACACGTATCCACCGTTCGATGCGAGTCCGTTTCCGGTGCACTCGGGATACGGACCAATTACCGTAACGCTTGCGGATCTTATTCCGAAAGAGTTCAACATCCCCTCTGGAGCACCGATTTGTATGGAAACTCCGGATGCATCCGGGAAGGAAGCCGTCAAGAACGAATTTGAAGGGGGACAGAGCGAACTGGGGACCGCCAAGAAAGGCGTGGCGTCAGCAAACGATAAAAAGGAGGGGGCAGCCACGGGAACTGCAGATCATGTACTGCCGGAAGGCATGTCGTCCTCTCCTCTCAACCTTTTGATTTCCGCCAAAGCATTGAATATCCTCGAGCAATCTCTGTGCACCTCAGAGTTCACAGATGACAAACTCAATGAACGCCGTTCGACAGACCCTTCGAACGATTTAAAATCGAAGGACATAGAGGCGACAGTTCAATTATCTCACCCAACCGATGCAACCAAGGTTAAGCCAGCTTTCGCCGAGCGCGATATCGATGAAAGCAGGATGCCATCATCGACTCCGACGAGCAACTCCACAAAACCTCAGCGAAAGAACCGGTCCCACACCCCAAGGCCGTCCAACTCATTCATTCTCTACAGGAAAGAGAAGCATGCCGAAATCGTGAAAAAAAATCAAGGCGGCAAAAAGATGAACAACAAAGTCATCTCCAAAATTGTCGCTGAGATGTGGAATAAGGAGACTGCGGAAGTCAAAGCGCACTATTCGGCGAAGGCGGAGGAGAAACGGGAACACCAGGAGAAACATCCCAACTACAAATATCGACCGAGGAAGGTTTTGATGAAGGGGATGTCGCCCAGCCAGTCGGCGCCAGGTGCTTCGTTCCCTTTTCATGGCGTAGGCCAACTTGGATACAGTCCATACCCTTCTTTGGGACTTCCGCTCGCTGGTTCCGAAAGGAGCCCATACCCATACAACTTTGTGGACCACACATTTTTTCCCCCACCCGTGGCAAGTCACACGGATTTGGTTCGGGGCTATGGACATGAAGCGCCGTCATGGTTCGCCGCTTCGCCGCTTCAACCTGTACCGCCGGTCAACCAGCCCGTGCAACAAAATATGTATTCGACACCCGTCCCATTCTACAACCAACCTCCGACACACTTTGATCTTGCTTACAATCATCAAATGCAATACCAATCTCAGCAGTATTACCAGGAACCATCGAAGCTTTTGGAGTCGGGCCATCAGAATCAGATATCCCAGGTGTCGTCCTCAAGCATGCCCCCGCTCATTCCAGCTCCAGCAGTGCCTACCACGGCAGATTATTCATCACCCTGGCTGTACGATAATGGACTATACTTGTAAATAGAATTGAGAACTTTATTTGCCCAGAGCAGATATCGAAAGCGAGTGCCGGAAAGCGCACTTTTGGTTCAAAGACATTCTTGCCATTTTGTTACTGTCAATAACGAGATCTGTTCCCTGTCTATTTGAATCATCTCCATCGTAAAGTGTATGGACGAACTCTACAGGATCCAGGTCTTATCTATTGCTCAAGCCAAAATCTATGTACATATTCATGGGTATTCCTCGTCAGGCTAAATCAATCCAGCATGAAAATACGAGACGCGATGTCACCGACAATCCAGTCCATGCCGCTCAGTAAATTGTCTCCTGTAACCGCACTGCAACCTTCGACATGCCAATGATGCGTTTGTATTGAATCTAGGTCAAGTAACTACATACAAAGAAGAGCGTTAGCTAGTACACTTTACCACATGCATCTTGGGCGTTGTTTAGAAAGGTTTATGGCTTCCAATCTTTTACGGTAAACTCACCTCTCGAATTTGTTGCTTTGTCAGTGCCGACGGTAAGTCCTGCTTGTTTGCAAAAATCAGCAACGAAGCCCCTGCCAGTCGCTGCTGCCAATGTCAGTTACGTTGCCCAGCTTGGGAAGTGTGAACTCGCCTTGGTACGGAACACTTTACCTCTTCTTTCAGCAGAGAGTGCAATTCCTTCTTGCAATCCAGAAACCGATCTTCTCGATCCCCACTATCTACGACCCAGACCAGACCATCCGTTTGCTCAAAGTAATTTCGCCAATATGATCGAATCGACTTTTGGCCTCCCACGTCCCAAATGTTCAGCTTGTAGCTATGCTAACACAAAGTGAAAAGGAAGAGGAAAAGGCCATATCAGTTTCTTGCATAGCGGAGCACTCAAATTAATTAGGACCTACTGCGACGTACCCCTCATGCTCCAGAGTTTTTATGTTGAAACCCAAGGTTGGAGATATGGTGGTAATGTCTTCACCATTGATGCGTTTTAGGATGGTTGTCTTCCCGGCGTTGTCAAGACCCCTGATACGAAAGAATGTGCGTCAATTTCAGTCAAAAAAAACTCAACTCTAAAGGCTGATACTTACAGCATAAGGAGTCGCATTTCCTTCTCCTTCACCCGATTTTTCTTGAGGATTGTGAGGAGTGTCATTGTGGTGAGTGGACAAGCGAGCGGACTTGAGAATGCTTGTGTTCAGACAAATGTAGCACACAGAACTTCAAGATGGCAAAAAGCAAGAAGAAGAGTGCTCCCCAATCCCCACCAGCGACGACCGTCGACAGTGGCAATCAAGGCAAGAGCACAGGTCAGAAAGTCAACGAAATCGACGATATATTCACAAGTCTAAAGAAGAAGAAGGAAAGCGGCAGCGGGACATCGGTAAATGCAACTGCACCAGTTGTCAACGAAACCACGACAACAGCCAACACGAAATTATCGGGTGATTCCAAGAAAAAGGCAGGAAAGCCGGTGCCTACGAAGAGCGAACCTTCAGGAAAGAAGTCGATATCACAGCAAAAACAGGACTCGGTGGAAGTGGTGGTCGCGGAACACCAGTTTGCTGTTCCTGAAATTCCCGCTAGCAAGAACAAGAAGCGGCCAAGACCGACAGCAAACGCTGGCGAGGGAGGAAAGGGCGCCGCAAATGATGATGACGACGACTTCGCGGACAGTCGAGGGCTGAAATCGAAAAGTAAGTGATGAGGGTTGTAACCATTTCCGGGTTTCAGTTTCGTTTCCGTTCAACAATCCCGCAGTGTTTGCTTACTACGAACTGGTTTAATGGCAACCAATAGGGAAAACCGATGATGGTTTGCCGCTTTTCACCACTAAGGAGCTGAACATCGGAAATGGAGGCGACACCCCGCTCTGTCCATTCGACTGTGAATGCTGCTACTAAAGCGTGGCTTCCTGTCCGCTCTGGAAGTCTTGTATACTGCAGACAAAATCAGTTAAAGACGTTGATGCTCTTTCCCGATTCCCGCATTGAATCCGCTAGCCTCCCGACACGGGCTTCGGAGCAATATGGGGTGGTCTTCATGAATATTGGAGTCGCCTCAGTGTGCCCAATTGGACGTACACACTCCCGCCAGCAGTCCTGTCGCAACGGGTACGCTCATGGCGATTATGCAGAATTTGATTTATTTATGAAACAGATGCAAAGTATGTTGAGGGTAGTTTCCAGAAATGTGCGATCGCGATTGGCATGACATCCAAATCATTCGGCGGGTGTCAAAAAGAAATTCGTGAGGAATAAGTGTCCTGCCGTGGCTATATGAAAGGATGATGTGGTCCGGAAGAAGATGTTGAAGCAAAACAGAAGTTCATTTCTTCTCGACCGATAAGGAAAAAACAAAATCGTGAACACAATTTGACAAAAACAAATATATACGGAAAAACGAAAACATCAGAATCACGGATACATATCGAAACAAAATCAAAATATGTTTCTTGTGGAAGGACATGCTAAGGCTGGAGACTCTGCGGAATCATCAATCATCCAAGAAAGATCGGCCTGGACTACTTTGCCGGCGATTCTTACGATTGAGTGATGGTGTGGCTGAAGGAATACCCTCTGGTTCTGTTGCCTTTGGGTCAATGGGGTGGTCGGATGTTGGGTTGGGATTTGTCGCCAGGTTGATGGCCGAAGCGTCGTTCACGACGATGCATATATCTTCCTTGTCCTTTTTCCCATCATCTTGCCCCGGGGCTTGTGGTGGTGCTACCGCGCTGCTGGACTTCTTCAGCGCGGAAATCGTGGTCCCTTGTGATGTGCGCAAATTATTAGCAGAACCGTGATGGCTCTCAACTTTCGATCCGCGGCGGTGGTTAATGGCCGTGTGACTACCGACACGTGACGCAGGCTTCGAGCCCCAGACACCGAGTGGTTTGTCCGCAACCAACCCAGGGACATATGGATCACCTGTTGCACCGAATTCTTCCTCTAATTCATTCATAGCTAGCCCTTTGCGACTTTGTTTGGCGACTTGGAGGCGACTGTATTGTTCTGTGGTCGCGGCTACCACCGCATTTCGATCTTCCGGGAAGGACTCGAAAGCTTCTTGCAAATCCTCTTTGGTGAGAATGTATATGTCCGAGTTGCATACTGCTCGCGCGGAGTAGGTATGTCGGTGATTCAGGACGATACAATACTCGCCTGATTTGCGCATTTTCGTCGTGGGCCAAGGTTTCATGACGAGGAAGGGGAAAAGACCACTTGTGAGCCACCCAAATCGAAGGGACATTGGAAAAACACTGCGTGAAATAGGAAAGCAACGCTGAAACGTTACCAAAGTGACCCCCTTCAATCAAAGAAGCCGTTGGTCTCCTCAAATCTTGAGACTCGTATAAATCGATTCTGCCTTGGCCAACGAAATACATTTCAGGCCCGATGTCTCCTTTGTGCACGAGGTATTCGTTGGCAATGAAGAGATACATTCTCATTGCGACTGCGATCTTTCTTCTGAAACCTTCAGAGCACGAGCGGAAAATAGCAGCCTTTGAACGAAAAGGTGATGCGATGATCAGCACATCTGAATCCTCTCACTCGGCACGTCAACTAGATACCAAGAAAACACACCTTGTCGATGATGACATGGTTCACACTCAATGCAACTTCGCTCCTGAACGTAGCCGGTAAATCCGAAAAGACGTTGGCAACGTCAATACCCCGGTTACGCTCCCACAAGTAGTCGTAGTAATCAATGACCCTCTGTTGCACGCCAGTGTCCATGTCGCGGTCAGCCATATACTGTCTGACGGCATCGAGCTTTTGTTGGTAAGCCACCCTGCGTGAGTCCATGTTGGAAAGGGTCGAAGCAATGGTACCGGAAACATATCCGTAGAAGACGTAACCAATAATCATAGTGCAAAATGCGAACACACGTTCCCCAGAGTTTTCGGCGTGGATGTCTCCGTAACCGGTTGTTGTCATAGTGGTAACTTTTTGGAGGGGAAGAAAGACCGAAAAATATCAGATTTGTCTGATCAGATTGTGTTCAGAGCAGCGTCGACAAACAATCGTAAATGCAGACACATAAGAAAGTGCCATGGAAATACCTGTCCAATATATGGAAGCGACGTAAAATCCAGCTATCGAATCTTCGTTGACATTGGTGTTTACCATGACCCAGGAGTTCGGGTGGCAGGAGGTCAAGCCGTCGGGACATGCAACGACAAACCACAAGCAGGCGATCGTGTGCTTCAACACCACCATGTACGATATGAACTTGACCAGCTGCAGGTTGAATGATGCATGAAGCTTGCGTTCCTGACGTCGAAAGTAGACCCATATGCGTATTGTGCGGATCAATTTGGGCAAGCGCACGTATGTCAACACGGTCGGCAAGTCCCACCGACTGTTTGGAACCCCCAAGGCAATCAATGCAAAAAGCTCGATAGGAATGTTGGCGATGACATCGAATTTGAAATCCCAGGAGCTGACATAACGCATCAGCATTTGCTTGGGAAAGATTACCCAGAACCCATTCTGAAGGTAGGCCGTGTGGCATTTGTTGTAGATATCGACGAGGAAAAAGAGATCCAACACGAAGCAGACCGCGAATCCCCACAAAGAGTGCCAAGTAAACGCGACCATGAAGGTTATCAACACATGGCTGGCAATTGCCACGAGAATCATGATTCGGTCCCAGACGTACAGATACGGTCCGTCCGGGATAAGGTAAAATTTGAACAACCGCTCGAAAAGGGTCTGTGGACGTTGTGATAAGATGTCGTTTCGTCCCGACCCCTCCCCATCAAAAGTTCTTGACGCTTTCAGAGTCGATCCCCCGTTCATCTTCGTGACACTCTCACGTATCATTTGCGCAATTGGTGGCATGGCTAGATCTCGATATGGAGGGAACTTCTGTGACTTAATTCCTTCGGCCGCTGGCCCTTGGACGATGTTGTTGCGTGAATTTGTCGCGTGGATAAAGGGCTTATTTCCCTGAATGCTTGGCGAAAGAATCCTCGAAAGACGGGGGAGAACGTTTTGGTTCTAGTGATGAAGATTGTAATGTTTGTTTTATTTGTGTATGTTTTGTTTCCCGTTGTCTATACCCTCTTGATTGGATTGGTCTCTTTACAGGCATTGCTTTTTGGCAGGCCAAGTTCACTCACGTGACCGCTTCGCACGCCGAAATCACGACAGGACTTGATGTGCCGATACACGATATGAATTTTGGTCCTGGGCGTGATTGAAGCAAGGAGAAAAGCCAACACACTACATCACAGAATTTATTTGTAGTATTGACTTAAGTCGTGGAAGCCCTTACCTTAGGGCTGAAGTGAACCGAACAAACAAAGAACAAGAACATTGTCCAAACTTAAAAAAATGAAACAGCCCCCTGCTTTGCCACACGGATCGTCGAAAAAAGACACAGCACCGGTAACTGCAAACTCCAACATCCACGACCTTTTTGGTGATAAGGGTACTTCAATCAAGCCACACGGCGTGAAAAGACTTTCAAGCGATCGAAAAACGTCCTTCAACATGTCCAAACCGGCGGAGGCAACAATTCGCGGTAGGGAGGCAGTCAACGTTGATGGGCACACCATCGAAAGCGAGGGATCATCATCGATTGATGGTGGCGGGAACGGCGAAGATCGCGGGCGGTTGAAAAGTGCTGAAAGCCGTCATCACGATTACCATAAGCAAAAGGGACAGAATGCACCAATGCATCGGAGCCCGATGGGTGACTATCTGCCGCCCAAGGGGGGCCCACCGCTGACAAGTTTAGGTAAGTTTCGATGGTAGTTGGATAATGCCGCCAAGTTGCAGTCGTCCTCGATGTGACGCGTCAACCGTGTCATAATGATTATTCCCTTCTAATCAATGTAATCACATCCCTTCAATTATTACTCCCTTCCGCTCCTCGCATAACTTAGCGATACCTACCCCTGGCCCCTTGGATTATGAGCCCCGACTACCTCCGTCAGGCTTATCCTACTCCATCTTAGGCAAAACCAACTTTACGCGACTGGACATGATCAATTTCGGTCCGGGGACAAAGTACGACGTTCGCGAAGCCGCTCGACTGACTGGAAGTGACGAGTCCCCAAAGTGGTCAATTGGGATAAAAATTCCCGATCGAGCACCCGGTAGGTTTAAAATACTACTCTTTAGAGGCGTTTACGTCGTGAAAGTGGCGTTCTGTGAGGTTTTGCCTGTGAGGACCTCTTGTTGAACCGAAATTCTATTGTTTGCTGGTGTTTGATTCCCATAGCACAACAGGACACGCCTAGTCCTCTTACGTACGTCACCGAATACAGATTGTTTGCCTCAAACGACGGTCCTGCATACAGCATCTCCGGCAGATTCCCTTTGCCAGGTGAGCGTATAGACATCAAGTTATTTTATGGGTCGATGACAACTTCGGGTATAATTTCAAGACGACATTCTCAACCTCTTTTTTGACTCAGGAAACGAGAATCCGGGTCCCGACCGATATGGAATCCTCGAAAATTTCGGCGCACAGGCACCCAAATACACCTTAAGACCGAAACTGAAGGATTCAGGTGCAAAAAAATCCCTTTTCATCAAACGTCCGGTACTTTCGTCGGAGGTTCCAACTCACATCGTTCTTGTATCTGTTTTATTCGTGCGTGAGTAGTTGAAGAGACCCCCGGGCCTCAGGCTTACAGCGCGCCGAATGTCAAGCCCTCCGCACCCAAAGCACCGTCGTTCACGATGCGGCCTCGCGTGGGAATTCCAGTGTTTGTTGACAAGGAAGCTGGTATGTCCAGATGAAAAGTTCGCCTTTCCCAGAAAATGTGCATACAGTTGTGAACCACCATAGCTTGACCTCTCCTCATCGCGTCCAGAAACCATTCCAAGTGCAAACACATACTATCCCCAGGTTGAAAAATCACAAAAGGCGGCGTCTCTGAAGGGGTCAGACAAGATCACCCAAAGTATGGCCGATTATTCCCGATATCGCCCTTGGTTTTGCGGTTGCTGCTTTCCACGCCACTGACGTGAGCCCGCTACTTTCAATAACAGCACCCGAAACACCGGGGCCGGCGAACTACATCATGCCGAACCAGCTTTTTGCTGGACCGCAGTTTTCGCTGGCTCCGAGGGACATACCAATCGAAGGTAATAGCACATGCCGATCTTTCATGTCTTGTTTCTCAACACATTCCGAAGGACCCAAGGAAGTTAACTGTGAATGTAGAGGAAGACTACTTCGTCCCACCTCCCGGCCCTGCCGATTATATGCCAAGTACATCGGCGACGCACAACTTGCCTCCCAAGTTCTCTTTGGGGGCTCGTAGGGCTATCATTCTTGGTGAGTACAGAACTGCGCTGCACATGCTTTCATCAAAGATGTGTGATTGGGCTTTTTTTCTTGTGGGTAGGGATTTGAACTGATTCAGCCGAATGGAACCACTTTTTTCTGATTTGGATAACCGACAACCGTCACTTAGCATCGCTGAGAGCCAACGTACCAGGTCCAAACGCCTATGATCCGGCTAACTGCTACATTGTCAACAACAATGCACCCAAGTGGACCTTGAAGGGGCGCCAGAAGGCAAAACTTGGTAATTGATCCTCAGAGTCCTTCATCATATTTTGTCCGTGCGATGCGATGGAACGGATTTTCTCAATTCTATGCCTTGCTTTTGTGTTCTCAGAGAGCACTCCAGGACCAGCGGACTACAATACGACCTCCCCGATGTTTACTCTGACCTCTACACAGTTGGCGCGACTAGCGGCATCTAATACGCAAAGGTCTAATGCAGGTATGTCCGACCCTTACCCTCCGGCCAGAAACATCACGAGAATGCGAATGAAAATGCTCAGTATTCTGTTGGGACGGGTTTACTGTCCCTTTGCTACGCCTTAGATCGACCGAAGCCCAGTGAAGAAAAATCGCCCGGTCCGGCCGATTACGAAGTCAAAAAGATGAATTTGACAAAGCCCGCGCCACCAGCGTACTCTCTCGGAAAAAGGCTTTCCATCAACAAAGGTATACGTCAGTAATGAAGAAGGGCTTTAAAAGTCCGGATTCGTCTGTCATTTCCTGCATAAGATCGCGATCCTTTCATATTGATCCGATTTCAATGTTCTTTCAATCAAGCGAACTATACCCCGTCACCAAACGCTTACAACGCTGCCGGAAAACCGAACCGTGGTTCTCAGGGCATCTCATTAAAGTCCCGGATGAGTCCCTTCGTGCTCGTCTTCCCAAGCAACCGCATAGATACGCTGAGGGTCGCAACCTAAGTACAAAATTCATTCTTCGGCGTCAGGGATGTGTCATTGTAATTTCAGAGAAAACTCTTAGCACTGTAATCTATGAGACTTTCGGATGAGGATCTCCGGTTTTCCATTTCCCCCCTCAAATTCCGGATTGTATTCCGCGGGATGATTTTCGGTGAAGTTGAAAATCTTTCTATAAAACGTCTTGTAGTGTACAAGGGCGAATTGAACACATAGAGGGGGTAATGTCGAAAAAAGTAGCAGCAAGCATCAGTTCCCTATCAAAACTCAGATGTGCTACATCATCCATCGACGGCGATTTGTCGTTGACGTCTACGTGCTTTCCAAGCCCCTAACCACTCGAGAACCGACGCAGAACCGGAATGCGGTTTATTTTCTGGATTTGACGTCGATGGTGTGTCGGCGCTTGAATCGGCAGTGGCGTGAACGGTCAACGTCGAAGCTGCAGCCATAGAGCAAGCGGATGGAACGTCTCGAAGGCTCATGAATCTGGCGTATCTTAAGCCAAAATCTGATTTGGAGGGTGTGCGTGAAAAATCGTTGTCTAAGCTGAATGTTCTTCTAAGGATCGGCGTGGAGTCGTGTGGGGGGTCAGGTGGGGAGTTGTGTGAAAAGGAACCATACTCGTTCTTCAGGCGACATTGCAGGTAGGCAAGTTGTTCAGATAATCGAAGATCGCAGATCCTCGGTTGTCGGATGTTCGGGTTTGTTGGTGTGTTTTGCATGTCGTTCTGCTGCTGCCGTAACCGTTGCTTCTGCAGATCTGCGAAAGCCCAGCTTACTTGTAGGGGGAGTTGGATAGTCTGCCAACTATCAACACGATTACGTCGCCGCAAGAAGTCACTCCGTAGCCGCGCCAGCCGCGCGTCCTCATCCTCGTCTTTCGGATCATTTGTAAGCCTTCGGTGATTTAAAGGCATCGTATTCGTATTCCTGACCTCCCCGTTCGCACGTAAGTTCATCTCACTGAAATCCCATATGGATGTGGCAAACACAGAGCCTGGCAGTCCGCCATGACGACTTCTCCCGGCCTGGTTCCACTCTCTTGCTCCACTCACCCCCTGACCCACCATTACTTGAGCCATGTCGAAACCAAATTGGAGTTATCAGAAAGTCACGTCACGCGAAAAAACGCGGTTTTTTTGGTATGTATAAGGGTCGCCCAAGACCTCACGTGCGATGCAATGGTCCAAATTCGATTCTGCAATCGTGGAGGGTTCCAGCAAGGGCGAAACATCCCACCAATCGCAGGACAAATCGGGTGAGGTCAACAAAATACAAACAAAAGAAGGGGGGAGCAAAAAACGCCAACAACGCAAAAATCATCGTTGAAGTAAAGGATAGAGGACCACAATCACAAATATGTTGCATAGCGGCTCAAGTTCTGTCCTCTTACTGTTTGCCAATGTCCAATCAAACTTGGTTCTCGTAGCTCATGGATATGGTAAGTTTGGAAGCCCATACGGATTATCAAAAACTTTCTCCCTTCGCATGGAGGTTTCCGCAGCTTTGAATCGTTCGGGCAGCCTCTTCTCCGATTTATGTAAGCGGTAAAAACCTGGCGAGCACACATTTTTCCCCCTTTGCGTTCGAGAAAAACACAAAACGACTTGTTGTCGAGAAGCGATGTGAATGTTTTCATGAAATACGCTTTGCCGTTCAGTTAAGGTGAAGGTCCTCTTTCTGAAACATTGTATCTCGCGGTTTATGTTTCCGAAGTAGCCGACCTTCTTTGGGGGCAACCTGCCAGGGAAGGTAAGAACTAAAGCGGAGTTTGATGCGTGTTGCAGGATTGGGGTTAGAATAAGCTGGCTAGCTGTTTTCGACAATCACCTGAATGCGAAAGACCGGACAAGATTGAAACTTTGCAAGAGGTTACGTGAGGCAATACAAGTCAGTGTACATATTCATATTGGAGCGTAATCAGCTCTCTTGTGGTTCGCAATGGTGAAGCATGGTTGTTGAAAATTAGGGTCAGCAGCAGACGTAGCAGAATAGTGGTCACATCCATGGCCTGAAACATCGACTGGACAAAACACCGACCCCGGACGCGCATTCCGTTCAATTCGTTCTATTCTGAAATATATACAGACCTCGAAGAAGTGAGATCACGCCCTCATAACCATCACAGAAACTATTGTTCCCTCTCAGCTATCTGCGGGAGACTCCCCTACCGCCCTCTGACGCAATCCCGTAGCCGAGACACCCTGAGAAACCTGAGATCCACTTCCACCTCCCAACACATATCCCTGAGAAGTAGACTCTGATGACGAAGTCTGCCCCGAAGAACTTGACTCGCCATTACCCCATGCATAACCCCCCGGAGAACCAGACAAGTCTGCAGCAGGACCCACATCAGCAGCCAAGTCCTCCCATCCATTATCGCCCGCTGAGTCCGATGCGTTCCCCCCCTCAGCCGCTCCTTCAGGTACACTACTCCCCGGTCCCATCGCTGTAGTAGCCCCATTCACATCCGCACCAACCACACCTTCCCCCTCCCCCCCCCCCCCACCCCCCGGCAAAGGAGGATCAGCCCGGGCCCGCCCCCACACCGCCCGCCATCGCGGCACAATCC